>CM033626.1:24925754-25001372 GCA_019453435.1 Rhinogobius similis | reverse complement strand
CTAATTTATAAGAGAATGTAGAGTAGAGCTGCTTCACAGTTATTTAGCTCATTATAAAGTTCCAATTATTTCCTTTCGTTTATATTGTCGACATTATTCTGTGGTGAAAGTATAGACCGTATAGATTAGTAATGTTTCCGAAAAGTGTCTTTGCTCCAGGTTTTGAGCAGAAAAAGGAGTGCACTTATAACTCTGAACACAAGGCAATTAATTGAATTTACAATTACAACATTTTTGTAATTGAATAGATTAGATTAAAGTAGTTTGAATTCACGAAGGGGAATGGCATTATTCATTTTATCTGTTTTATGACAACATTCCTTAAATTCAAATAAAAATAAATGTTAAAACTGCACATATTGCTGTGTGGAGGGTTGAGAATTTGTGGTGGCATCAACAGCGCCTGTAAGTCCTGCCAAAGGTGTAAATTGTAATGAAGAATGGAAAAAGGAAAAATACGCTTTGTAGCCCAGGACTATCTAAGACGTATCTAAGTACTGGTGGATGTTGCTGCACTATCCTAAAGAAACATAAAGTGACCCCAAACACTTAATATGTTGTCTAAATACGTTGCAAAGCCGCACGTCGAGGTTTTCTACAGTTTGAGCTCCTGTGTGTGTGCTGTGGTTTATCTGTGCTGTTCTCTTCTTGGGAACATGTCCCCGGGGCGAGCTGTGTCAATCCACTTAAACGACACACAGCTTCCGCCGCATGTGGAGGCCGCCGACCCCACGTAACCCCCCTAACCCTTCTCCACACACAAGTGACCCCCTAACAACCACCGAGACTGCAGCATCACCCACCTATACCTCATAACCAGGACGAGGGCTAAAAGATGAGTCCCAGTTAGGAATGTCATGATACAATATAACGATTACACCTGATTATTCACTCAAAGCAAAAATCCTTCATTTTCTTTCTAATACATTACTGTTCCAATAGTTTAGTGTTATGAAATCAAACAATCACCAGGTAAATCGTGCAAAGATATTATGATATAAACAGCCACATGAAAAGCACTGTATTTTTAGAGTACAGATTTAAATAACTTACTTTTGTGTTTAAAATAGTCACAGTTATTACTTTTAGTTCTTATGATTATACTTTGATCTCAATAATCACAATTATTGATTAACCAGATAATTATGTCCTATCCAAGTTGAATCAAATATGCAATTAAAAGGTTAACAACAACCAAATCATACATGGGATCTTTTCTGAGTAAAACTTGTATGTAGTGTAAGGTCTCTTCAAACATGTTCTGAAATGCATGTGATTCTTGTGTTAATTTAGCAGGAAACCGAAGGACAGTTGAGATTTGAGAAAAGAATACATCTTCTCTCAAATCTCAACTGTCCTTCGCCTTATTTGAAATGCACACACAATATATAGCAAATCTAATCGCAATACTAAAAACTTGTTCAGTATTTTTCTAAAATTGTTCAGCGTTATTGTGGACAGAGGTGGGAAGTAAGCGGTTCCTTTTACTTGAGTAACAATCTTTACATTTCTGAGAAGATTTCATACTCAATACTTTTACTTTACGGTTACTTTTCCCACAGTGAGTAAGTGGACAAGTCACAAAAGCTTTACATTGACAATATTAAATGATTTTAACATTTGTGTTTCTTGCATCACTCCTTCAGATATGATTTTTCTTTTTTGTGGTCTCTCCTTTGAGAAGATAGATTTTGTGCATTATTTAATTAGTTTTGTCCTTCCAAATACATTAACTTCAAATTATAAAAAAAAATGTTAGTTCCAGACTTACTTGAGTAGTAGTTTACTGAAATACTTCTTTTACTCTTTCTTGAGTAATTTCTTGGACAATTTTCTTTGAACTTCTACTTGAGTAATATTCTTTTAAATTAATGTCTACTACTTCTACTTAAGTGCAATAACAAATACCTCTGATTTGACTTCTATTTCCGCTGTAAATGTGCACAGCATACATAACAATTGTTAGCGAGTTTGGATTGTCCTGTCGAGTGCGATCAGGTTTCTTCTGTGACCCGTCCGACAACTCCAAGTGCAGTAAAGTTAACATTTAGCAAGTGATTTAATATTCGTGTTTACACATCTTCAAGCATCTGTGTTCGAAAGTCTATCCCCATTTAGTGCGTCTTCGAGACATCTGTGAACAGGTCAGCGTACGTGTGTGTGTGTGTTAGCATGTAGCCCGCGGCTGTCTCCATGTGGTTGTTATTTTAGGTCTTATGAAGGAATTCTCAGCATCCCCCCCTCCTTTACTCCCTCCGTCTCCCCCCCAGAGCAGAGTAGCGCGGGGGGGATGAGGGGAAAATGTTTAAAGACCCAGAGTGGATGCCGGTGGGGGAGGAAATATAAGTAGTTTCAGTTGGATAAAATTTTGTCGATTTTTTGTGCATTCTTCGTGTGCCTGTTTGTCAGATTTGTTCATGAACAAAGCCTTTTTTAACTGAATTGAATAGACGTCTGTGCTGTGACTGATCTGAAGTCTGTATCTGCTTGTTGTAGGTGGCCGTGATTAACTCTACCAACATGACCTTCCTCATGAACTTCTCTGGGGAACAGGTACGTAATTAAACATATTTAGACTGAAGGACTGGTAGCAGGCCAAGGCTGTAGCCACGACCTCTGTGAATGACTTTGTATTCTGGCGTGAGAAAAAAATTTGTTTGGGTGAATTTGACCAAATAAACAGGATTAATTAGAGCTGTGCTATTTTTTTGACTGTGCAATTATTATGAAATGTGCTTTTTCATAATTTATCACATGACGTACTCCTTGACAATGCACGCTAGCTTCATTGGAGCTGTACTTTGAGTGGGTCATGTATGTTTAAGTATGTTTTGTACTGCATTCAACAAATCAGCCCTTGAAATTTGAAATCCACTCAGCTAAAGTCCTAATGACAGGTTCTCGTGTTTCTCTGCTTTACTTTTTTTGCGCAGTTGCTTAGCCCACCAAACTTTATTCATCATATTTTTACATCCGTGAAGTTGCAGTTTGTGAAGAAATTTTGAAAAATAAAACTTCAATATTAAAGGAAGTAGGTCTAAGTTTTAAAACAGAATCCCTCTGTGATGTCATCAAAAGGCGACGCACCATTGAACATATAGGGACGAATTACACCAACTGACACACTGTTCTGAGTTTAAACAATCATTCAACAAAAATAAAGCCGTTATCATTTATTATTCATTGTCAATTCCTAACGATTGTGTAATTTATATGGATTTTGATTTTTGTTTACAGTATGGTTGCCAGGTAACAGTTGTGGAATTATCTCTATCTATGTCACAACTGCAGCTCATGTTCAACCAGGAAGTACAATTATAAACTGTCAAACTGGGTTCAAATAGGTCAAATGTTAAGTAAAATCTGAAATATAATCATGTTCAGTGAAATGTGTAGTCTAACCTGTCATAAAGACTTTAAGTTTCACTGATATTAACTGTAGTGTAGGAAATGAAACAAAAATGAATAACATCACATCAAAAATCAAGGATGCACAGTTGTTTGTGAGATGTTTGCACAATGAAGTATTGTTTTCTTTGTGTTTTTTAGATGGCATCTTACTTCGGTTATTCTGTGGCTGTCACTGATCTCAATGCAGACGGGTAAGTCTCACATCCCAGTCCAAATGCACTTGTTCAACTTCAAAAAGAAAAATGGGGAACGCTTTATGAATTTATGTATGAGTGTAAAGCTTTAAATTGGCCTGGTTCTTTTTGTTAATTAAATGTTATGACAGTTTTCCCGGTGGAAAAGAGCAGACAACAAATGCAGTGCACTCTAGAGTCTAAGGGAAGGAAGCTAAAAAGCCCTTATTTAATTATGGCCAGTTAATTTTTTTAAAGAACCAGCTTTCTCATGCTTTCTTCAGAGCGCACAAAACTAGAAGTTGTAGTACTCAGTTGCATTTACTGAAGTACATTTACCTGAGTAACTCTTTAACTAAATTGTACTTCTCAGTGTTGCGTAGTTTTCAGACATGATTACTAGTATTTGAGTTAAACACTTTTCTTTCTTGAGTGAAAGTTTTGGTTAAGTTTTGTCAACAAGTAATATACGCTTCATCTTGACAATATTCCATGATTTTCTTGCACTATTCCTTCAGATATGATTTAGTTTTGTTCATTTTTGTGATCTATCCTTTGAAAATACACCCTTTTGTGCATTATTTTGTGTTTTGTCCTTCCAGTTACAGTGATCCCTTGTTTATCGCGGGAGTTGCGTTCCAAAAATAACACGCGAAAAGTGAAATCCGTGAAGTAGTCACATCTGTATTTTTTATTATTTTACAATGTAATACTGAACTATGGAATGAAACCAAAAATCAAAACCTGTTTTAAAGCCCAAAATTTGTTTAAAACAATAATTTTAATATAGTAATACAAGGTTGGAAACATTGTCACTGGCGTATTTCACAGTCTGTGCCTCTTCGTCCTGACTCCGCCCCCTGTAGCCTCTGTTTCTACTGAAGGCGCAGTCTCGAAGTCTTTCTCCGAGAGAAGAACATTGTTATGGGTAGTTGTTGGCGCTCTTTTTATAAACGGATATGCCACCTTCGATTATATTTGAGAACTGCAATGAACGACTCGTCAAAGGGTCCCGTTCTTGTGCGTGCGCTGAAGTTCAGTGGACGCCCTGTAAAAATATCCGCACTGTAAAAAAAATCCGTGAAGCAGCGAAGCCGTGAAAGATGAAACGCGATATAGCGAGGGATCACTGTACTTCAAATTATAAATCAGATGTTAAGTCCAGGCTATTATGATTAACCTAACTTGAGTAGTAGTTTCTCCAAATACTTTTCTCAGTTTGTTAGACCACTACATTGTACTTCCACATGAGTATTACTATTTTAAAGGTCCTGTACCTGACTTTGAAATGTGAAACACAGAACTAGTTAATTTTAAACTCTTTACATCAGTCACATGTATCTCTCACTTTCCTAATGCAGCCGCAGCATCCTAAATATTCACCTCCATGAGTTTATAAGCACTTTTCTGAGCCCAGAGAGAGTTTTGCCATCAAACATTAGCATGGTAACGCCAGACTTCCTGCTTCTCGTAGAATAAAACATTCTATAAATGGATGTAGAGAAAGCGCGATGGTCTCATTTTCACTTTTTCAATGTATCTATACTGGGCCAAAACAGATTTGACTGACTGACCTGATTTTGACTTGACTTGAATGTAACTAGCTCTGCTTTTCATGTTTCAAAACTGTAAAAATCAGGTACAGCACTTTTAAAGCAACAGCACGCTTACTTGAACACAGTTTTTGGCTACTCCTGCACCTCTGCTCAGTGTTGTCCTGGTCTGACACGTCTCTTTGTCTCAGGATGGATGATGTGTTGGTGGGAGCGCCTCTGTTCATGGAGAGAGAGATGGAGAGTAAACCCAGAGAAGTTGGCCGAGTTTATCTTTACCTGCAGCTGGGCACTCTCACCTTCACCAGCCCCATCGCCCTCACCGGGACCAACACCTTTGGGCGATTTGGCACGGCTATAGCACCCATGGGAGACGTCAACCAGGATGGATACAACGGTAAGAAACTAGAGCTATCAAAAAGGATGCGGCGCTACAGAGATATTAATCGTAGCACACATGGTAACTCTGTTGGGGCTGCAAGAAAAAATCCTAATGTTTAGTCAAACCACATTATGCGAAACATGTATTTATTTACTGAAGTTAATAAATAAACACTTACTGAAGAAAACGTTAATCTCAGGAAATTTGGACATGACATTTAATTGCAATGTTTTGGGGATCATATTTAATGCCTCTATAGAGCAGAAGAAGAACTCATAACATTCTGAATGGATTTGATTTATTTTCAATTACACCATTTAGGGCTGCACAAATTGCTTGCTATCTATTTTTTTATGTTCAAAAGTCACATTTTCAACATACAGAACAAAAAAACAAACAACAAAAAGACTGAAATAGGCTTCCACACTGACAAACTCATGAAAGAACAGGTTTGTAAAGATTTAAACAACAGGTTTTGCAGATTGTCCACAAAATAAGACCCAAGTTTGTTGTTTGTGGAGGAAATTATGTTTTGCCTTTGCGATTTTCTAACTGCAGTTTTGATTCAATTGAAATTTATCTTGCAGCTCGAACTCATTTTTTATTGGCACAATGATTTCAATCTGTATTAAATTACTGTGCACTGGGCTTGGTGTTGTGAGGTTGATTCTCAACTGAATGTCTCTTCCCGCTCTTTACTTGCATTTTACACTGTTTGGTGTCTGGTTTAGTTAAAGGTGAACTGAGGGTGAGAAAAACAAGACAATCAAATGCTGAAGTAACAGGGATGAAGAACCAGATTATAATTGGATTGTAGTGTCCCTAAAACAGATTTAACAGGTAAACAAAGGCAATTTTCTCAGACCAGCTCCTCAGATTGACGACCTTTGAAACATTTTCTACAATGCTTGAAGGTGAATTGTGTAACTTTCCTGATGGAGGATGTGCAACCTGGAGATGTTTTTGTTTTGTTTGCAAGATTCCACTAATGGCATTTGACTTCTCTATCTTGCATGTAATCACAGGTGTTTTATAGGTTAACCTTGAAAAACATACATTCCTCTCCACAGACCTTAACTTGGAATGGAGGTGCGTCTGCTTGTCTGTATGGAAATATATTTGGTTTAATGCCATACTGTTTTTTATGTGGCGAACGTTTCACCAGAAAAGTTACATAGTTCACACTTAAACATAGAGGCAAGTTTGAAAGATGTTTACAGACGAGACCTAGATTCACATAAATGCTTGTGGCCACATGGATAGTGTTTTGAACTGATGAGAGACTAATCTTTGGCCGTGTTTCCTGCGTTGTTGGCGTCTGTTTTGTCTTTGGCTGAGGAAATCCTATCAGATGCTCCTGCGCTGAGAAATGCTAACCCTCTTCAGCCAATCAGGAAGTGCGGCGATGAAAGGTCTGTCTGTGTGAACCTCTCTTTCTCCTTCTGTGATCACCGGGTTTAAGGCCACATGTGTTTTGTGCTACGAGTTATTTTTAACTAACCAGATGTGGGCCAAGATAAAATCATCTGGGGGCCTGTCCTGCAGCTTGACTTCATTCCTCTCGTGAGTGTTTGTTTTATCCTCAATTGATTGGAAGACGGGACACGCACATGTCGACAAACCTGCCAGCCAAATGTTCCACCGAGTTAAGAATAAATGACTACTAGATCGGTGCACATCTGTGATCTTTTGACCCATCGATTTATGATTTATTAATGGACCCTGTGTGTCGTCGTCATGCGTTATGTCTCACCTCGTTAAAGGCCTTAACCGAATAATCAATAACTAGTGGATCAATAAAGAAGCTCTTTAAGGACAAATGCATAAATCATCGGAATTTGAAGCTGTCAGAAGGTGCTGTTTCCTTTGGGATTTACTAAGTTCAAGCACTTTCTTTTTTACTGTTTATAGACAAACCACAAGAAAACAGTAAAGCTGCAAAGGTGGGTTTTTTAATTAAAGCTGTGATCCAAGGGTTTCCCCAACTTTTCAGACCATGACCTCCAAATTAACCACACAAACATCTAGAAGTAGCTGGAGTTCTCAATTATCCAACACAAAAAAACCTGTTAAAATGTACTTTTTTACAATTTACTTCAGTCCATAGACTAGTGCTGTACAAATTAATAAAAATATCTAATTGTGATTTTTTTTTTTACCAGTATTGCGTATTGGCACGTATTTATTGAAATTTTTATTTAACCATCGATGATATGCTGGTTCTTTTAATTGTGCCAGTAAAAGTGCGTAGTTTGGAGAAGATTTCAGATTTGAACGGGACAAATTTCATTTTTTTGTGTTAAATCGCAATGACTGAAAAACATGTCATTGCGACACATGTTACATGTTTGCATGTTTCAGTTTCAAAAAGTGAAACTAAACTTGTGGTTGATAAATTTACAAAGAAAAAAAACAGAGATTTTCTACCATAAAATCAAGTCCAAATGCTTGGTTTTCTTCTTGTTGTAGATTTGGTATTCAAATGAATGCATGCGCCTCTCCAGCTCCGCATTACAGCCACATTGCTGGACCATGATCTGACTTTTCAGCAGTTTTTAAGTATATCCGTCTGCCTATTCTTTGTGTCCAGGAACAATTGCTGACAGACGGAGCTCATAGTGATGACACTGTGCCGCTCTCGTCGGTGTCATCAGCTCCGTTTCCACCATAACCTCAAAGCAAAAGTCCATTTCCTTTGCTTCACTGTTTTATTGACTGTCAACTGAGCCGTCCTGTCACTTAAGATGATTTAATTTGGCACGTGGATCTTTTTGGTTTTAGATTTTAATCTCAAATGCGTCTTTGTCGTATGAGTGGAAAAGTAGCCATTCTTGTATTTGTCTCCAACCATGTGATTTGGAGCAGTGTTCAGAATTTGGAGGAATAAATTGGACATTTTTTGGGTTTAATGGCACTGCTGGAAAGTCTGTCCTGTTTATTTTCATGAAATAAAGAACAAAAGCCAATATTCATTTGTTTTTAAAGGTGACCTGTAACTTGTGGTGGAGACCTGCTTGTTTCCATGAAGATGTTATTGCTTTATCTGAACTGTTCCACCGTATGGCATTTAACTCCAGTCTCCATGACAACAAGCAAGTTACAAATCAGATCTGTGGAAAAGCAACCCTACTTTGAGTAATATGTGTGCATGTTTCTATATTGCTTAAATCACCTGCACTGTCAAAAATAAGGGTATGAATAGGGTACAAATATGTTCTCTAAGGTACAATTTTGAGCAATGTACCCTCGATGTGTCACATTTGAACCCAAAGACACATATATGTACCTTTTCCTGTCTAAGAAATCACAGTTAAAGGTGAACTATGTTGGTTTTTCATAATTATCTCATACTGTTTTTGCTTTAAACAATTCTAACTAATCTTTTATGAGTCCCGTTTCATTTGCCGCTTTTTTTATTGCCCAAAACATACTTGGTTTATGCTTGTTTCCATGGAGACTGCCTTTTTCCTTCTCCAGGAGAGTAAAAGGCTTCATACCCTCCACTAGCAAACTACATAGTGCCCCTCTAAGAAATGTAATGTACCACGCCAACTACAAAATGAAATACTGCAAAGTTTGTTGTTTACGCCTCTACAACATGTGTTAGTTAAGCAGCTCATTATTGAGTCTTCTCTCATATGTTACTGCCTCTGAATGCACCTAAATTTCCAGTGAGAACAGAATTCTGATGTTAATTTGCAAATCTAATCGCAATTGCAGTTACTTGTCAGAGAGATTTGCTCAGTCCGCGTATACTGACCTCACTTAGTCACAGTGGGTGATCTTACTCTCTTGAATTGCGTAGGTTGTTGTTACCCATGACTTTCACATGATTTGAAGATGTTTGTTGCCTCCACATCTCGGCACATGCGTAGGTCCAGCAGCTCATTGGCTCTTGTATACACTTGCAGAGACACATGGTTGCAGTTATCCTCTCTCTACCCCACAATCTGCTTCATGTGGAACTAGTTGTTTAGGCCCAAAGAGACGGGGTCCCGGGACAAACAGGATGTCTAGAGGTGTTTGCAGAGATACAGTCCTGCAGCGCAAAAGCACGATGGAGTGTGGTGCTGGGATATGAGAGCGTAAACAGCTAAGTAAATACGCTCAGTGTGTGATGGGAATGCGTTGCTTCATAGATTGACAGGTGATTATAGATGTATTTCTCCGCAGTTGTGTTGTCCGTGACTCATTGTGCATGTGGGCATTGTTTATGTGGACATTAACCAAAGGAGTTTTTCCAGAGTCAAGTGTTGAGAGCTGCTTTGGACAACTGCCCTCATTATCGTACTCGTTTTGTATCAAGAATTGCGAGCGGAATAGAAGTTAGTGATGGTTGTAGGTTCAATTCCCAAAGTTAGGTCTGCAAGATTAATTGTGATCGACTCATAATCGCAGTTGGAATAGAAATAATTAAAAATCAAAAAGGCGCCAGTTTTTGAAGTTCCATAATTTCCTCAACAAACAACAACATATCATGTTTTATTGTGCATAAACACTGCTGAACCTGTAGTTTAGATTTGGACAAGTTATTTCAGTCTTTTTATCTCCTTGACATATTTAAACAACTTTGAACAAAATCCTATTATTAAAACATAAATCGCAAATCTAATCGCAACCGCAATACTTATCAGAAAAAAGAAGAATTAGATATTTTTCCCAAATTGTGGTGCCATACTGTGAATTTTCAATGGTGCATGCATATTTTTCTTGCACAACAAATGTGAAATATGAAAGGCTTAATTTGTAAATCAGGCTTTACAGGAACGCACTTGGACTGGCGTCATGAGTTGGGGAACAAGACCAGATCCCTCCCTTTACCACCAAAATATTTCCCGGGTCCTTAACCTTCAAATATCAAGAGAAAGGGTAATGTGTTTGCCCAAACGAGGGTTTAAATGAAACCCTGCGAGCATGTGTCTGGAGTAGGAGCGTTGTGCAAATAAACACATTTTAATCGAGAAGTTCACAGCCTCATTTAGGAAAGGCCTGTGGTTTGAGGCAGAGATCAGACTTGAAATGTCACTGTTTTTGTGATATGTGCTTACAAGACAAAATGAAACTAAATAGAAAAACATGAACAAAAATGAACAGACTTTAGTTTGAATGTTTTTTTTATGTTTGCAACTAGGGATTTGTGATTATTGACATCATGACAAAATAACACCGAAACGTTTTGCATCAAAATACTACCAGACCTAAACCTGGCCTTTATAAGACCTGCATCAAAGCTAAACCTGATGTATGACACCAAACAAGAAGTCAAATCTTCCCGATGGTTAAGTGATTCAATTTGAAACTGATCTATGATATCTATCCATTGCTCATTTTCATTATTTTGATTTAGTTTATCATACATTTTTAAAGTTAAAAAGCAAATGAACACATCTTTTATACTGACAGCAACAAAGCTGACATACAAAACAAATGAAACAGTTGAATGAAAACGGTCTTCCCTGGAGTGATTTTAAATAAAGGTCAAGCTCTTTCCCATCTTGTGTGACTGCTGCTGCTGCTGCTGCTGCTGCTGCCTGTCGCTTCCTCTGCTTCTGCCTCTGCGGGACCTTAACCCGACTGATGTCCAAACCATCTTTCCCTTCTTCCTTTAGACGTGGCGGTGGGATGTCCCTTCGGCGGAGACGACCGGGGAGGACGAGTTTTTATCTTCAACGGGAACAAAGACGCCGCCTCGCAAGGTCTGATGATGAGCCAAGAGCTGAGGTCCAGGACGCACAGCGGAGGCCTACCTGGGTTTGGGTTCACTCTGCGAGGAGGACACGATCTGGACAAGAATCAGTATCCCGGTAAATACTACTCCAGCAAATACTCCTACGTCTACTACTACTACAGTGTTTATGTATATCACACATTTCACATGACACACTTTGACAAATTGTGCTCAAATGCAAATATAGAAAATCATAAAAACAGCAGAACAGTTATGCCAAAATGAAACGCACACGACTCTGATAACGATGCTTCACGATTATGTGTTGAAAACATCTCTTGAAACTGCACTTTAGTTTATGTGCCAATTCACTGATACTTATCAAAAATGAAGTAATATAATGTACAATTAGCGTTTTTGGATCCGGATCAGTTTCTGCTCTGGTACTAGTCAATGCATTTATGCACACAGCAAAATCTGATTTCTGTATAAATTACTTAAAAATGCAAACCGCAAAATCTGATGTGAGTAATCAGAGGGACCATAATCGGAAAGAAATTAGTTGTATTTCCTGATTATATTTCATTTTAGTAATTACATTACTCCAAAAATCTGATTAATGTCTGATTTTTGGAGTGTACGTGTAACCACACTGATGATAGATAATCAAAACTAAGTATTAATTAAGATTTTCTCTTTCCACATATTGATCTGTAACAATTTTCGATTCAATTTGATTTAGTTGATTTAAAAACAATCAAAGGGCTTTCAATATTCATTTCCTGAACATAAACAGACATTTTAACAGTACCATTGAACACACAATATAGTCAAATGTATTCCTCCAAGGTCTGAACTCTGAACCAAACTAAATGCTTTTACAAACAGAGGATTGGCTGTAGACCTCAGTAAAAAGACCCAAGCTGATCATTGACGATTAGAAATGATTAGCACAGCCCTAATCAGTCTCAATATCAGACCTGAAAAAGCTGGATTTGTACATCTAGTTAAAATACTTCAAGATTAAAAGCCAAAAGTTCAAATCAGCTACTTTGCACATTCTTCCACTCCTCCACTTCCATCCAGTACATCTCATTACAGTCTTAAAACAATCCTCGAAACCTCCCTTTGTCTGTTAAAGTCATCAGGAGGAGCGGGTGTAGGATTGAGCGCCAATGTACCGACGCTATGTCCATTCTCTGGAGATTTATATTACTCGAGAAAAAGCTAAATAATAGATTATCCTTATGTTCTCGGTCTGCCAGATACTCGAGCCCAAACCATATCCTCTTAACGGCGCAGACAAAGCAAATGTTCAATCAAATTACACGCAGCGGCTCTGTGCGTTACACCACCTACCGACTTTTCCACACACCTCTGACTTCTGATTTTACAAAATATTACCCCGACATGCATTTAGCTTGGCGTCCAGAAGCGATTCTTAATATGTGTGAAACGCTGTAAGCCCAGGAGAATATACATCTAAAAAGTCCACTGGAAAACTAAGAAGGCATGTGAAACCACTTTTACAACCTCTTTTTCCATAGCATGCAGCCATCATCTATTACACGGGCTTTGTTTCTGTATCAGAGCAGATAAATGAGATGTTTTAAAGAATTATTTCCCTTTGGCCCCACTCCCGTTGTGCAAACATGACACACAAATACAGGTTAACTTATGAGGCTTTCGTTGGCAGAAGAGGAAAAAGTGGTTTTATATTGAAGAAAATGTAGTATTATTGTAACATATTGCTGAAGAAGGATTCCAGTAGTTTTTTTCTTTGAACTTTTTTGTCAGCAGTTGCCAAAACAAACCAGTCGCATGGTGATTAGGTAGATTAGAGAGACAAATGACTGTGACTGGAGTGAAGGGGGCAAAGAGGGTGAAGTGTCTTACACAGGGACAAAACAACAACAACAGTGTGTGCTTGGAATTGAACCAGCAACTTTCTGGTTCATTGACGGATGCTTTACCCTCTAAATCACTGTCTTGAGCGTAATTGGAAGTACTACTCACTCTAAAATAATATGAAACTTACTTTGAGTGATGGAGAAGAAATATTATACAACACTTTTCCTCTGCTACTAAATCTATGTTTGTATTAATTGACACTGACTATGTTATAATAATGTTTTATTTAAATAACCTAATCAAATTACTGACTAAACTAACTCCGACTCAGAGGCTGCAGTCAGAGTTGCCAAGTCTGCTTCCTAAGGCCAACTTTGGGCTTCTTTTTTTGGTCCGGTACAAATCTTGACAGTTGCAGATTGCGGTTTTGTTTTTTGTTTCTTTTTGGTGATTTTTGCTTGATCCTTTAGATTTTTACCCTTTTCTGGTCTGCTCCACAATAATATAACCAGTAATTATTGAAATATTTAAACCACTGCAGAATCACTGCAAACACACAATGCAAAGTGAAGTTCATTGGGGTGGGAGTTTATAAGTTTATCTTCTTCCCACTCCATTTTGAACTAACATGGTTTTCTTGCTTTTACTTCAGAAATATGGACTTTCAAATGTGGGTGCAATTATGTATGAACTTGTGTATGCACCCAATTGTTTGTAGATGTACAAAGATGACGTGTAACACATTGTAAACCCAATGTCTTATACCCGTCATAAGCTCGAAATAAAGCCAATCAATCAATCAAAATACAAACTGCTAACTGTGAATTAAGGTTTTAATCTGTTATTGGTGTTAAATGTGCTACTAAAAATATACAAATCTCATTAGCACTGGCAACTTTTATCCAATTGTTAATTTTTTAAACCTCTTTTTGGGGTGCTGGGCTTTGTTTAAGGCTTGGTCGCTTGTTTCTCTCTGAAAATCGAGCACACCTGGCTGCAGTGGTGTAGTAGGTCAATTTGTACATGAACCACTGGGATATCTGTTATAGTTTGGAAAGACTTTGCAAAGCCTGTCATGGCTCACTCTAGTCACAATAATGTGTCTATACTTTGGTTTACGAAGGGCATCTAACGTAAAAACCTGCCAAATCACCATGCTACTGGTCTTTACAAAAAAGTTGCAACCGAAAGCTAAAAAAAAACCTTCAGCTTAAAGGAGACTTTTAAAACTACTTAACAGCAAAGAGATGACACAGCTACTAATTAAAACAAGAGTTAAAAAGAAAGTTATTGAAATCTCGGTCTCCAATTTCCTGTCACTATAATGAATAAAAATAGAAACGGATGCAAGTTAATTACCAAAGTAAATGTCACAACTTCCCACCACTGTCCAATGGAACCCCTTTAATGGCGTCAGTGCTTAGTCACATTACAGACCCTCGTAGTGCTCGAGTGGTTACAGGTCGTTGGAGTTATATTTGGGTTTTTGTTGAGGAAGCACAGTGAAAACTCGAGGGTGGCACAGGGGTACGCACCGTGCTTTTAAACCCACACAACGCGCAGCTCGTCTGTCATTAAAGAGCGGCGGAAGTGCGACACGAGCGTCTGGTGTGTCATTACTGAGGTAGTAAAGTCACACGGTTCAAAGGGAGCAGCGCGGTTTGATCAGCTCCATGAAAGGTCTCACGTCTGGGGTCTGCTACTGCCGCCATATGCCCCTGTCAACAGTCAATGTCATTACTGCAACAGCACACACTTAAGCACCAAACCAGCTCCTGTTCTTAATAAGTGGACTATCACACTGGATCAGGGTGAAGTGTTTCCGTTTGAGACCCTTTTAGCCCCCCATCGTCTATCTTATACCCCCAAATAGTCTGAAAACCAGCTGGACTAGACTGGTTTTATTATACTTTTTGCTTCTTGTATTATCATGAATATATAAAAGTAACTGTACTCTTAGAAAAATATGGTTCAAGATTAAAATACAAGCAATACAATGTATTAATTTATTATTAATTTATAAAAATAAATCACGCCTTAAAATAAGGTTCCTTAGTTAACTTTTCATAAAGTGTTAATAAGCACTAGTTATTCATTTATAATCACTTAGACAATTACTAACATTTGTCAATGTTATAAGTTGTGTTCGTTAAGTCATTAACCAAAAACCAAAGATGTTTGTAAGAGCATTAATATAAATGCTAGTAAATGCCCTACAAGTGTCACAAGTACTTGTAAGACATTTGCTACCTATTTATGTATAAATAAGTAGTGCTTATTAATGCATTGTATATAGTTTACTAAGGAACCTTATTTTAATTTGCTAACAATAGATTTACTAACTCATTTACTTCCACTGTTATAACTTTTTTTAAGTAAAGTCTGTTGCTTTGGTTAAATGTACACAGTAGTTTTAGATGTTGTAAATTCTTGCATAGATATAGTCCTTTGCATATACAGTAGTTCAATTGGATAATTTGTGGCATATTTTAAACAATGAAGTTTAAATTTAGCTGGTTAAACCACTAATTAACCTTTTCAGTGCAAAAATTAATCCTGCGTAGTTTATGTTTCAAAATCTAAAAGAATGATGCTTTTGCGAAGTTTTAGTTTGGTGGAACGTTAGGGTCAAATCTGAATTTGAAGGGGTCACGTTGCCAAAAGGTGAATTTAGGACCGAACCAAAAGGTCAAAGGTCGATGTGACACTGTTTTACCTGTCAATCACATGGTCTGGCAGTGAAAGTCACAGAGAGGTGTGTCCAGGTCTGTGTTCAGGACGTGTGTGGTGGAGAGGGTCGTTAAGGTGGTCATTTGTGTTTCTAAAAATGTGTTAATCACTTTTTATCAGTCTCACTGAAGTAGACGAGGCTTAAAGGAGACATATTATGCTTTTTTCCAAGCTCTTAGTATTGAACCTTAACATGAGTAAATCATTTTAAATTTAGTTTAAATCATAGTATTGATTTGAAACGGCTTAATAACAGAAACAGTTTAATTGCCTTCCTGTTTAAAACTTCAGAAGCGCCTCTTCATAGTGACATTTCACTATGAAATGCATTATCATTTAAGTGTTTTTATTCCTGAAGAGTGGCTATGTAACATTTTAGAACTCTGCATGTGTCACTCCGAGTCTGAATTTGTCAAAAAATCACAACCAAATCAATCACAATCAAATAATCACAACCAAGTTGAGGGAAGTGGGCGTGCTCAGTTGCAGGACAATACAGTTTTACTCTAAACATACACAAATCAATCAAAATACAACTTGTATTAAAGCTGAGTTTGCTTTAGATGTTCCCTTTAAGATGCTGTGACAAACTTTGTGCTTGCTCTTGTGGTCAAAAGACGTTTCCTTTGTCCAAGAAATTATGACTTTGTCACTGAAAAAGACCTGTTCTTTTTAAAACAAAACTCAGTCAGTTTTCATCCAAAAAGCGGTTGTAAACAATATTTTAATGTCTCCACAGCTTTGACTTAGAGCTGATGTGTGGTTTGGCTGTAGAAGTCAGATTTATTACTCAGTGTAATGTTTTGTTTCAAAGTAGAAACGAAATTATGGGGCAAGACAAACTATATTAGCAAGGCCTGCCACTTAAAGGAACATAAACATTGTCCAAAATAGTTTACATTTTTGTCCATTTAAACCAATTTGTTTAAAGACACGCCATAGAAAATCTTGATTCATTTCTACCTCTTAAAATGCTGGACAACTTTCAGGAAGATAATTTGTATGTAGTTTGTAAGCAAAAGGCAAGCAAAATTGAAAAAAATGTATATCTTGATTTCTTTTATTATTGTGTTAACAGTAATCAGTTTATATATTTGAATGTATCCATCAGAAATGGGCTAAAACAAGGTTAGTGTCACACCAATGCACTAGAGCTGCAACCAAGGATTATTCTTTTGATGAATGAAACTATTCAAAATGGGAAATGCCTGTAAATATCAGATTTTTATTATATTTGACTTTTTTCCCCAAAAGTACAAAAATACCACCATATCCTCTTGCTTAAATGGTTCCAGCATAATTTTTTGATTATTCATATTTTTAATCAGCTATTTTTGTAGCTTTTTTTTTTACTATAAACAGTAAACTCAATATCCAGTGTTTGCATATTTTCAAAACAACATTCAACAATATAAATAAAATTTCAGTATATCACCTACCTCTTTTCCCAATACTTTTCATCAAAAATATTAATTGTTATGTGTTTTTAAAGTCATTATATATCAGCGCGTGGTATGTTTTTTGGAGAATGTGTTAATTACTAAATTAGTTGACAAACATTTCAATAATTGATTAACTTGTTTCAGATTGCACAATTAACCACACCAAGTTTGAAATATTACTTTATACTTTTGTTTAGAATATTACACTGCAATGTTTTTGTTTTTTCTACCTTTCTTCTCATTAATGATATACTCAATTTTCAAATTTAGCTTTCATCTTCATAAGAACAATTTCAATATTATTTTGTTGAGGACGTATTGACCAGCTCCAATTTGCAGTCTCTTAAAAATCCATCAAAACAAGAAGTTGTCTTTTCTTTCTTTTCTACAAAATCAACACCCTTTTCCACCGAGTGCCATTGACCTTTGACCTTAAGTCATTGAGGCGAGTCCCCAAACAGACAGTGGGAGCGTGGGGCCAGTGACAGTTTGACAGTCTGTCTAAACTCTGCGTGGAGCCCGTGTTTTCACAGCAGAGACTCACAGGTAGAGCAGATCAGTTACACAGACTCTGGATCAGCGCGACCATTTACGGCTGCTATCGTCGTCTGATATCTGTGGGCCGGGTTTAAGTGTCATAACATTATAATGAGGCCGGAGTTTAAAATTAAAGAGGAAGGCAGGTAAGGATTCTGTGGTCAAACTTGCTGTCAGTGTCAAAATGCAAATATTTTGACCGGATTTATGGTTAATATGTGGATTTACTGGACCTTTCCACATGAAACAAAAACTAGGGCTGATGTCGACTAAAGAAATTCTTGCTCGACTAAAGATCTGTCTTATCGACTGATTAATCGACTAAAAAGGGTGTGTGGCAAAGCAAAACAATGAAGTATCTCTCTGTATCTGACCCAAACTGCACCAAAAACTACAACTGCACTGCAAAAAAACAACAACTTATACAGAAAAGTACCAGGAAACAGTGTATTTATATGTATATAAATTTGATTAAACTCATGATTCACTCCAAGATCGTTAGCTAACCCATTCTGTATCTTATGTTTTCCGCTATATTTGTCGTATAAATACTCTTAATCAAAATAAAATGATTAGTTGACTAATAAAAATGTTGGTCGACTAAAACACCCTCAACCAATCAGTCGACTAAAAGACAGCCCTACTGCCAACTTTTGACAAATTAATGGTAATAGCATTCAATAACTTATTGATGATTGGTGACGTGCACCTCCAGAAAGTTACATATTGTTACTTTAAGTAATGGGTTGGGGTTATGAGTTACAGTTAGGGAATTGACTGTGTAGGGTAGTTATTAAGCCTGAATCATTGTTAATAAACCATTTGTTCATTATGAATTAAGTCTTTGTTCCTGCTTATTAGGGCCAATAAAAGTGTAGTTATCATAAAGCTTTACAACGTACCCTTAATATATTTCAGGACATTATCCTTTTGGAGTAGTTAGCGAGTGTGTTGACCAAAACAATCCAAGAATTGAACTGAAATTGAAAAGAAATGTATTATTTATTTACATAATCATTTACTTTGTTAACTTAATTTTTCTTTTCTGTTTTCTTGTCATTAGGGTTTCTTATATTATCTTCCTTCATAATCTTGAGCTAATTTCCCAAGTAATTTACCATGTGGATAGATAAAGTTTGCCAAAGTAGAAACATTCAACACTTGAGAATTCCAGTTCTGTGCATTTTCAGAATCACCTCCTTCTGAGATTTTGACATCCAGCTCTCGCACATAAACCCGATCCACAAGGAGTGCATGTCAGTCCTTTGGTTTGTGGCTCTACAGCTCAATATGTCTGTGCACATTTGTACAAACCTCAAATCAACAGTGGCAGGCGGCTTTTCCTGTGTGTAAGGAAATAGGATTGACAGGGAAAGGAGAACAGGGTGGATGTTATTTGAATCAGCCTCTGCACACGTTCACTCACTCTTGCATTCTTGTTGAAATGGTTCTTTGGTAAGAGTGCACTACCTTAAGTATTCAAGTAAAATGGAAGAAACTGTATAACCTTTATAAATGTTGGTGTTAATACGATCCGACAAGAAAAAACTATGCATATTCTAATGTATTTAATGGTAAACAGTAAAAAAAAAAAAAAAGTTAATAAATAGTGATATTGGGTATTGGTGCAGTTATATTCTGGCTGTCCCTATAAATGGATGTAATAAGACTGTACCGGCCAGTATTGGCTCAGAAGTCTCATAATGTTTGAATTTGAACTTATACAAAGCTGTTCTGTTGTTACGCAAAGGATAAATGGCAGTTACATGACATATTTGGATCAGTTTTGCCTTATATTGATTGTGTTTACTATTTTCAGTGTCTGTCCAGCATTGTTTGATCAGAAGAATCAACTCTGGTATCAGAACTGAAAAAGCTGTATCGATGTATCACATCTTATCTTGTAACACAGCTTATCTTACTAAAGAAAACTCCCTAATTAGGGCCGGCAATATTGACAAAAATGAATACCGCGAGTATCACGATAGTCAGACAATATTATGCCAGTCCAACAGAAAAGTGTTAAAAATGTGTCTTTAAACACATTAGTTGAGGTAAAAATTGTCAGACACATGTGAAATGTTTGTAAAATGAATCACAAAAGTGCAAAAATGTCACCTTGTTTCCAGCATAGTTTTTTCCTTTTTCATATTTTATTCAGCTATTTTTGTAGCATCTTTTACTTAATATTCGCAATATTCTAATTTTGCTTATCTTCAAAGCTTCAAATCTGTTCCCAATACTTTGTTACACAACATCGAACCTCTGAAATCAGCACATTAACAGTAATATTAACAACAATAACAATAACACTTTGTCTAAATATTGAATAGAAGTAAGAATAATACAGTAATGCTTGTTAAATGTAACTCATTGCTGCCTCCTTTGCCAGTTGTATGCAGTCCATGTATTTAACCTCATTCTGGACATCTCTTTGCAAATAAACGTTTGGCCTCCCCAACAAACCCAAGTGTGAAACGCAAACCGCTGAATCGGACTCACACAGAGAAGCCAAAAAGTAGGTTACATTTTTGACTCCTCGGCTTGGATCGAATCAGGAATTTGGGAGCAGGAGCGAGAGGTAGTCCCACAGCGCCCGTCTCACTTTGTATGCCAGAAACACACCTTGCCGTTAATGATCTTTACAGACTGCAGTTTACAAGCCAAGTATACAACCCCCTTCTCTCTCTCCTCCCCATTTTTCCCCTCGCCTTCCCCCCTTCACCTAATCTTCTTCACTTCTGTTTTCCCATCTTTCTTACCTCTTTAACAGCGCCACAAAAGCCACATCTTTAGGTCTGTTCCACTCATATGCTTTCCTCTACACAGGCTTCCCACATCCACTTCACAGCGCAGCGACATTCAGGGGACGGGGGGCTAAATGTTTAATGTTGTGGTTTGAGGGGGACTCGACGACGCTCGGGCCAAGCCAGAAACAGATGTTCTAGTCTCAGTTTCAATTAGTCTCCCTCTTTTTAAATACGCTGGAGAGGAAAAGACACACAAAGATTCAAATAGATTAGTCTGGCAGGTTATAGCTGCTTAAACAAGTCGACATTTGACCACTGTGTTTGAAATTGTAATCATCACTATCATAAACAGAGCTGGTTACAAAGCTAGACCCGGTTGCATTCATGATGGCATATAATTTTATTACAAAAAGATTTATTTGGTCTTCTTTAACTGTAGATTATTTCTTCTATTAGACCTGTGTTTGTTTGTCTGTTGTTATACTTTTAAACTGCAATTAAAGCATGAATGTTTTAATGTTTTGAAATGTTTGAATTGCTGATTAAGGGCCGTGTAACTCCAATTCACTGATTTTGAAAGAAATAACCAAACTGGAAATCCACAAATGTTTAATCTTATCATTTTTGCTCCTATTCTACATTAATCTTGTGGCGTACACTTCTCCGAGTTTGAGCCCAGTTCAGTCCCATTGTAGACTTGTTTTGCTCCTGTTGCAGTTTTGGTTTGGACCTGGTCTAGTCCAGGTTTAGATCTGGATATAGTTCCAGTTTAGGCTCCTTTCACGCTTGCACACAATCGGGACTAAACTGAAACTAAACCTGGACTTGATCAGGAAACAACAACCAAACCAAGTCCACATCAGGACTAAAACGGGCTCAATTTAAGACCAATTAACGAGTCACAATTAATATGTGTCTTTTCATTTGATGCACCTCTAAAGTCTTTGTGCTAAATAATAGTGAATATTTCCAGCACTTAATAATACAATCATGAAAAAAATATTGCATCTTTGTTTATTTTTTCAGGCAGAATCTAAAGGTTTTTGTTTCATGTGAGCAGACCCAGTAATTACGGCGATATTAACCATTAACCAGTTCAATACAGCTGCAATTTGACCATTAAAACTCAAATTTTACCATAGACATCTTAGCTGCTCTTCAATATTAAACGGTTATATCTTTGCTGTCATGAGAAACACACCCTGCAGACATCAGAGAGGCTGTCTGTGGAGCTCAGTGTTGGAGCATCTGGTAGTGATGCCTTGTATTCATTAAGCGACTCTCTCTAGTTTCACATTGTTTTAATCAATGCTTGTGTGTTTGTCTCGGTGTCTTTGCGCACACACATGTAACTGGTATGTGTCCCCCAACCACAGCCATTAAACGCTCCGGCTCTATTTTAAAACTCTCTGTGCCAGTTAAAAGAGTGCACTCATTAATCACAAAAAGCCTCAATTTAAAAAATCACATTTAGGAGAAAAAGTCTGTTGCTGCTTACAATTAGGAGTTGTTGGGAAACGATGTGATTGGAGTATTGAGAAATTTACTAATGGCTTTGGAATGTGGCGTTCCCGTCCCGCGACACACAGGCATCTACATTCAGACGTATGGTGAATCATCACTAGAGCTGGGAAAAGACATGAGAGGAAAGTCTATAAGGCACAATTTGGATGTAATTCATATTAAAAACGTAAAAAACTTGTAACATATTTTGTTCATTCTGTTGCGTTTTCATAGAACTCTTTATTTTCATAACCAATTTCAGTAAAAGCCGCACACATTGGTTCCACATTGAATTGAACGACATTAAATTTTAGGGTTATGATAATTGTGGGAAGAAACAATACGATTTTCCGAATAGTAACAATAATTGACACCAGCACCAAACTTTCTTCATTCCTCTTTCAATCTTTCATTTTCTTTCATTTTCACTGGCTATGTTTACATGCACACATCGTCAAATTACTGAAACATCATGTAAACAGTTACTTCTGATGTGAGTAATCTGATTTCTGTCTGATTGTTCACACTTGTGCGGTTGCTGACAAGGAAAATGACGCAAAAAAGTACAAATTAATGTGGCAAAGATAAAAATGAGAGCGAAAATGTAAAGGGTTGAAAGAGTTATTTTGAAATTCTTTGTACTTTGTCTTTCAAATGCAACAAAATCTACTAATGTTTTTGATGATCATATTTCACTTTTGCAGGTAAACACACACCAGAAATCAGATTTAATTAATGGGTTATCTAATTATTCTAGTTATCTGTTTATTTCTGGCCAAGTACATGTACCCACATAAGTCACCTCTCTTTTAGTATTTGATCAGTTTTATGAAATCAAACTTTATGAATGATGAATTAAAGGTAATGTGAGTTTAACAGCCAGATAAAATGACTTACGGTGCATTTACACTTGCACTCGCATCAAATTTGGGACTAAACTAGGGCTAAATCCCGAACTAAACCAAGACTAGACCAGGGCTGAACCAGGACTAGAATAGAACAAAACCAAATTTGTGTTAGGACTCAAACTGGGCCTAAACCAGGACCAAAACAAATGTGAATGTGAACTTTTTTTTGTTTTATTACGAATTCCGATTGTCAATTATCTGAGAAATCTTTGATATCATTGTTGCAGTTTGGTGTCAAGCGTTTTGATCTTGCAGGATGTGGCCAAAGATCTCGCCTCATTTCTTATTAAATAACCTCAAAGTTTTAATATAGTTACAGCTAGAGTCAGCTTGAAACTTGTTATGTGCAGAAGGGGTCATAGTCAAAAGGCCTGAGATAACCGTGTTCCTGTGAACGTATATTAAAAGTCTCTGTTTGATGAGGATTGCTGGAGATCTTGAAATCAGTCCCATCTGTCGCCGTCTTTGAAGCTCCACAGAGAACTTCCAGTCCCCTTTTTCTCCCTCAGTTCACTTTGTGTAATTTCCCCTTTTTTAATCTCCTTCCAGATCTCATTGTGGGGGCGTTTGGTGCAGGTGAAGTGTCTGTGGTCAGGTAAGAGAAAGTTTACGTTTTGTAGATTTCAATTTATAATCATGTTTAAATTATTCCCTAAAATGTACAATAAAATGTTATATTCGTGTCGATAGGGCTCAAGCTGTGATCTCGGTCGAAGCTCAAATGATCCTGACTCCGAGAATCCTGAATCCTGAAGACAGACAGTGTCGCCTGCCTCGCACAAACATTATGGTCACATGGTAAGACGCACCTGAGTTTATAGATTTATATTCAAATATATCACATCAAACAAAGCTGCTAAACTGTCTGTACTAATTTTCTTGAAATGAACATGAAGAACAACCGGCAAGAGTCTTTTGCTTGCTGTTTCATTATGTCTGAAAAAATGGTTTTAACCTGTTGGGAAAATTGCACTTAAAGTAAAGAATGACCATTAGGGCTGCACAATTAATCGAAATCGAATCGAAATCACAATTTACATAAACGCAATCAGCAAATCACAAAAGCTGCAATTGAGTTTGAGTTTAGTTTATTTCCAAAAGGGGACAGTGCAATTTTTGAAGATCAGTAATTTTCATGAGGCTGCATTAAAACAGCTAGCCCTATTGTTATGATTTGTTAAAACATGTTCTGAATCAAGGGACAAAAATGCAACTAAAAGTGCCAAAAGTACTACTAGAAGTAACAAAAACAAAACTAAACGTAATAAAAATGTGACTCAAAGCAACAAAAACGTGACTAAAAGTAACAATCACGCTACTCAACGTGACAAAAACATGACTAAATGTGAGAAGAACGTGACTAAAAGTCACAAAAAAGGGACTAAAAGCAACAAAAATGTGATTCAAAGTAGCAGTCATGTGACTAAATTGACAAAATTGTGACTAAAAGTGATAAGAACGTGACTAAAAGTGACATAAACGTGACTAAAAGTAACAAGAACGTGACTAAAAGTGCTAAAGAAAATACACTAAAAGCCCCCCAAACATGACAAAAAGCAACAAAAAACTTTCTGAAACAAGACACTTAACCCACCAGTATGAATGTTGTCTGTGTCTTAGTTCATAAAAACATAACTAATCAGTAAAAAACAACTAGCTTTATAAAAGCTTTTCATCTCATCCTGTGGAGAGTAAATGAATAAAGGCCTTTTGTATCACTTTGTAAAGCACGATATACTATTTCCAAGCCCTTATTTATGATGCAGGAAAATAATGATATCTGAAATATCATCTGCGTCTAAAATTTGAATTATTTTTCCCATGTTTTCTTTACTACCTTGACAAATGGGTCAAAGGAACAAGAGCTATTGCCTGAGAACAAACTGTACTCCAACACAATTTATGTTTTTTACTATTACAATGTAAAGCCAACCACTGTGCTCTAGTTTGGCCTGATTTTCTTACATTCTTACTTACAAAACATGCTATATATTCCCCTACGCTATAAAGTGGTGTTGAACCCAGTGTCTGGCAGAGAATTTGAATAACAACATCAGTGCTGAGGTTCACGTAAGGAAACCCGTCAATTTTATGCACCGTCATAAAATAATACGCAGTAAAAGCCCGTTCAGAATACATATTGTAAATTACACAAGTGACCCGTGCTTTACCTTCACTCCAGAGACGACTGCCATTATTCATGAACTGCCTTTTTGTTGGCGCTTTAAATAACTGTGGAAGTGCAAGCGCTCGTATGTCCCGCAAATACAGATTCACTCAGATTTGAAATTAATTCGAAACTGCATAATGCTATTTTGATTATATTATTGTTCCAGTGGGAGGCCTGTTGGCTTTAAATGGTCTGGGGTTTGAGTCTTGTTAAAGGGGAAAAGGCAACGGTCCCCTGCTGCTTCACCACAGCTCATTGTTGCTCTTGACTTATTGGATCTGTATGTCTTTAGGGCTGTTTGGACGAGAGAAGTCTCCATCAGGGCATCTGCGTTTGTACTTGAGAGCGTTGGCAGTGCGGCTTAAGTTAATACAATTGGTTCAGATTGACAGAGGCTGCTAAATTGTGGAAACCGCATTTGAGGTATTTAAATAAACAGAGTAGTTGAGGGTGGGAGATGAAATTAGATATTACAGCACATATGCAGTCGTAAGACAAGGTGGTTTAACAGGATTGAAAGGTTTTGTTCTCTTATTATTACGATTGTTGTTTTGGATATTAAAATTTGGATTGATTGGGTATATTCTCTATAACTAAATCTATTAAAAAAGACCGCAAAAAGAGATGGAAACATCTATGTGTCATTTCCCAAGGTTAAATTATTTTCCACAAACGCTGCTTATTGGACAAATACTTCTGCACTTTTGTGGTAAACTTTATGGTCCGTTCACGTCCTGTGCGTCACTTTAACCTCAACCAAGACATTTCAGACGCTTTGTTAAAATATCGTCTGAATGTCATCGAGATAATGCAAAAAATATATACTGTATATTTTTACTTGCTTGACAAAAACGTAAAACAATTAAATGACTAGCTTTAAATTATTTGCTACAGAGACTTATTTATGCATGTTTAACAATATGAAATTATGAAATTTTATATTACAAGCATAAATTAGGGCTCTATATTGTACATATTGTAGATTCTTTGAAAAGCTTGAATGTTTTTGGACGCTGCATTGAGGCATTGCTTATTAAAAAGTGAATTTTAAGACTAGTTTTGAATTAAATATTACAATTATGAAACGTTATGCATGCTGAACACCGTATTTTTTGAAGGCGAGAGATGAAATTAGATATTTAACAGGTGACATTAAGACACATCTGCTGTTGAAACACAAGGTTATTTACAAGACTTGGACCGTTTTGGACACTTAAAGTTACAAAGAGGCTCGACAAGAAAGTAAAAACGTTTATGATCAGTATTAAATTAAATGTTAAGGGGACTCTTGGGTGCAAAACTGAGACATATGTTAAACAGTATGAGGGCAAAATATGAAATTAAATGCTATTATGCAGCTGAAATTAAGACACATTCAAGTTTGTAAAAGGGTTAAAGTGTCCAAAAACAATCGTTAAAGTTGCAAAGCTTGACAATAAAATAAAAAAGTTCAATGACTAGTTTAAAATTGAATGCTAATAAGACTCCTTTGTTGAAAACTTAGACATATTTATGCACGTTTAGTTTTTTATATACAGTCGTAACACATGTCCAAAGTTGTTTAAAATAAGCACTGGACAGTGTTAAGTTGCATAGTGGCTTTACAGGAAGGTGAAGTCTTAAATTTAATGCTATAAAGACTCCTGGGTTGAAAACTGAGACTTTTATGTTCAATGTTGTTAAATGTTTTTGGACACTGTTAAGTTGCTAATTGGCTTTTCAAGAAGATAAAGTGTTTAATTAAATTTCAAGGAGATTGCTGGGTGCAAAGCAGAGACTTATTTATGTACGCTTGGTTTGCAGAGAGGGCTAGACGGTTGTGTGTTGGGCGCCCAGATGCATTTTGGGACTAAATTACATACGGTGATCAGTCACTAATCGTGGACCAGAGTAAAATTGCCATTTCCGCACTGTATACTGTTAAGTTTGACGTGCAGCGCTCATTACAGACCCTCACGCTTGTGCACAATCCCTCTAAACATGTATTAAAGACACATGAAACCACCTGTAGGGGTCAAAATGACTTAAGGGAATAATTTAAAACATTTTATCACACACAGAGACAGTTAAACTCACATCTGTATCGCACACTTTGTTATAACTGCCTTGCGATTATTGTGTCATCTAATAATGCACTTAATTGTTAACAAACAGCCGTCCACAACATCTGCGTTTGCACTTGAGGGAATTGGGCCAAGCAAACAAAAATCACATGAGGTCACTGAGTTTTTTTATGGAGCACTGGTTCTGCAGGCTTCCTTAAATTAGTCGATATTAAGTGCTCGGGGCTGGATGTGTGGGAGTCACTTTCCTGTGCGTGATTTTAGTTGCGATAAAGACGCGCAAGTGTTCATAATAAGCACATAAGTGGAGGAAATGCAGAAAGGTTTCTCAGTCTCCCATGTCTGTGTGCGCGGCCGAGCCCCGAGAGATGCTGCGTTCTGGGGTGAAGAAATGAACCATGCTATCAACCTGCTAACGCTTAATGATTTTAGATGTGCTTTATTTCATTTGATTTGACAAAATACACACTTGTTTAGTGGTCCAAATAACTCAGAAGTTTTTTTTAGTAATGTAATCATGCCAATTATGCAACTGTTTGTAACTATGCCCCAGATTATTATATCTTTCTTTACTTGAAACTGAAGCTGTCAAAAACCAGCTTTCTACTTAATGATTTAGCTCAGCACAGAAATTAATTTAAATGCAATTGACAGTTTTTAATGTTGAAAGACAGAAACTTCATCTATCTAACAAATCTAACATCTAACAAATGCTTTAAAAACAAAATATTGATTTGAACATAGACCTATAATAAAATGCAATCAAAACCATTTTATATATTTAAAAATAAGGATGCATTTTGCGCACAAGACTATGAAATTGGATATTAAACAGCTGAAATTAGAAAAAACTAAAAAAATGTGCAAGTTGCAAAGCTTGACAAGAAAGTAAAAAAGTCGAATGATTGAATGAACATAAACTTGTCAGAACCATAATAAACTGTAATCAACCCATGTCATAAATTAAAATATGAATTATTATTAAATAACGACGCATTTAGCTAACTATACTGTTGGAAATTAGATATTATTATGAAATCCATCATTTGACAATAGCAAACAGAACACATAAATAAATGCTACACTGAGAACTGACAACTATTTATTGATGCCGGTCAATTATCCGTGGGTTTAAGAGTGATGAAAAATTAGCTCCATTTCCATAGCAAATAAACAGTTAAACAAGTACAACAATATTTTATCTTTTGAATGGCAAAAAGTCATCAAAACGTCATCTTTAACAGCAAGTTGAAACCGTGAATAAAGACTTGCTATGTCTATTTTTCTATTCTTTTCTATGGTAACAAACAGCATTAATATTATTTTTCCTCGTCTGTTCTTTCCCTCCGCCTCCACATTCCTCTCCAGTCTGAAGGTGGACGTGTGCGCCGCAGTGAGTGGAGTGGGCATCCCCAGCTCGGTCGGTAAGCAGCTGTGTGCCGTGAGACAGACCGCAGTCAGTGGGTGGGACGGAGTCAGACTCATTACAAAACCTGCAGAGAAACTGAAGCTCTGCCAAACCCATCAGAGTAAAGAGCACTCCAGGAGCAGCAATAAGACGACCAATACAGACTTTCAGTATTTAGTTTATGTTGTAAAACTAGTTGCGCTCTTTGTAGTTTAAGGCTGCATTCACACTTTCACAAACACATGCATCAACATTAAAATCAGGGCTATAAAACCCAAAAGTAAACCTGGATTAGACCGTGAATGAACCAGGGCTAGAACAGGACCGAGCCAAGTCCACATAACGACCAAACAACACTGCTCTAATCTTTGAGTCGTTTAGTCGATTAATCGGTCCATGGTGTGTTAGTCGTCCAACATTTTTGTTCATCGACTGATTATTTTAGTTACATTTATATGGCAAAAACAACAAAAACGAGAACATATGGAGTAAGTTAACCGAAGATTTTGGAGTGAACCATGAGTTTAATCCAATTTATATATATCTAACATATAAATGCACTGTTTCCTTGTACTTTTTTGTATAAATAATTGTTTTTGCATGAAATCCTGTCCGGTCTTTTGAGTGTAGTTTGAGTTAGACATATCGAGATACTTTCAGCCCCCTTTCAGTCGACTAATCGGTCGATATGGTAGGTCTTTAAACAACCGAGAATTTCTTAGTCGACTATAGCCCTAGTAAATAGTATGTTTTATCATTCTGTAACATCAGCCTGCCAGGCGGTCTGCAGATGATGATGATGATGATGATGATTTTTTTTTATAGAGCACTTTTCCATCTAACAGGCACTCAAAGCGCTTATGGAATGAGCCTGTTTTTTATCCTTATTTAGACCTATTATAGTCGTGTTTACAGATCTAGTGATGCGCCAAAAGCCAAGTATTTCCTTGTTTTTGATCAAAAGTCTGAAAAGTAACCTACAGCATTAAAAAAGTCAATCTGAATCTAGTGAAATCTTTACTGTAATAGCAAAAGGCACACAAATAAAACTTTTATATTATCTGCACTGATGCAAAAAGTATGACTTTGTAATCTCCTATTTTTGTTACCACAGCAACAAACTAACCATTTATTGTTTAAAATGGTATTGTATTTTTTGTAATAATTAGTCAAATAAATATTGGAAGACTTATGGAAGCCAATAGTGCCACGTCCCTTTGAATTTAGCAAATAGAAAGTTGCATACGTGTAGAGATGTTTCACGTGCTGTATATCTGTGTTCAGACTTGAAGGCCGAGCTGCACCTGGATTGGCTGAAAGGCAACAGGGGCGGAGTCAAAAGAGTCCTCTTCATGGACACGCAGCAGCCACAGCACACGGGAATCTTAACTCTGGGCCAGCGCAAACCACGAGCCTGCATCGACTACACTGTTTATCTCAGAGTGAGTCAACTGTCAATTGTTGTGGAGTTGAACAATCTGAAGTTTTGTGAGTCCGATAAGATTTGTGACAGACTTTAACATTAAGTACCATTTAACAGAATGATACTCACTGACAAACGGAAACAAGAATGACACAACTTAGAGAACAAAACAATCTATCAAAATTTATATATAGCTCAATCACAGAACAAAGTGCAATATAACCAACTTCAAACTAAAAAAAAAACAGATCTCTGCAGAGGACGTTTGGCATTACCTACAAACTGTAAGTGTTCAGGATTTACCAATTCAGACTTTCAAATCCTTCAGCCTACACTGTGATGGCTTGATGAAAAAGACTTGAGTTTTAATTCTTGTCTGATGTTTTTACAGGAAGAGGATGAATTCAGGGACAAGCTGACCCCCATCGCACTGGCTCTGAACTACAGTCTGGCTCCGTACGTCCAAAGCAAAGAACTGCCTCCTGTCCTCAACCACTACAGCAGCACCTTCCTGCAAGAACATGTACGTGCACCACATCTGGGCAAGGCACAAGCTTATTGTTTTGGATAGAAATTTGGTTTACATAGGGATTTTTCAGCTTACATGGATTTTGAACTGTGTTTCCCAAGTAAATTTGAAAATAAACTATTAGGAAAATAGGGAAATGTGAGTCCTTGTGTTTATATAGCGCCTTGAGAAAAGGACTGATGATATTTTCTACATACAGTATAATGGTCTGTGACGTTGATAAAAACTAATATCTCAATTTTGGAGGGTATAGGTTTCATCTGAGCATGTCAGAATCCGGTTGAGGTGGAAGGTGGAAGTGGACAGTAAAATTAAACACCAAATTGCAGAAATATCACCATAAACCAGGGGTATCCAAACTTTTTTTCACTGAGACCTCTATATTTAAACAGGCACAGTGAGTCATTCAGATGATGCATTTTACACAGTTTTGATAGAGCTGCTGTAATCAGCTTGTAACTTTAATTCTGTCTCAGAATGTAATGTAATGTTATTGAGGTTATAGTGGGAGAATTGCTTACATTTGTATTTAAAAATACAGTTTATGATCACTACGATCTTTTATTCACTACATATTTTTAAGTCTCATACTCATAACATACTTTTTCTCTTTGGCTTTTAATCAAGAATGTGTTGTTGCCTAGCTGTTTCCTAGTTGCAAAATTGTTGTGTGCAGCACTATATTCAACCTTGTTGTGGTTGTTTTTGAAGCACTTTATAAATAAGTTTGGATTTGGAAATGAGGGGCAATGAAAATTGGTCTGAGGGCTGCGTTTGTTTTAACCTTAATTGGAAGATTACAGTACAAGTTACGGTTCTTATATCTTGTATTTATATAATTTTCTAATAACTCTATTGACAATATACTTGACATTCTAATCAAGCTTGTAAAAAAATACTTTGCTACTAATCAATATTGAAACCAGTAATGCAATTCCATGGTATTATTAAAGATATTGCAATTATTGTCTGCTGAAAATGGTGTTCTATTTTATAAAAATTGTGGTGTCGAAATCCAATCATTCCAATTGTGATATTATTTTGTAGAGGATATTTCGCCCTCCTATATCCAGTTGTACAAAATGTATGTGTTTTTATGTAGATTCTCTGCACTTTGATCAAAAAGTCGTAACAGTTCATGTGGATAAGCCTCTGCATGAATGTGCAGTGCATACATGTCAGCTCCAACAGTATATTTCTATTTTGGGAGTAAATCTTTCCTCATGGTGTTCCCCTGTGCGCTCTTCTCTTTTGTCCTGCAGGCCTACATCCTCCTGGACTGTGGTGACGACAACATCTGTATCCCGGAGCTTCAGATCTCTGCGACGGTGTAAGCCCTGACACAGCCACGCCCTCTGACCTCAACCTGTAAACACTCTCCGCGTCACAGACCAAAACACAGGCAGAAACGCCATCTGCCATTTGTCACACCATATACCATACGCCGCGCTGCTGCTGCGGATTTGTGTGCGAATCCACCTTTTCTATAGTGTTTCCAGCTGTAAGGTAACGCCATTGCAACATTATATAAACATCCTGTCACCCCGAGCTCGATGGCATTCGTCTCCAAACGCAAGCGCAAGAATGAGGGGCGAGTGTTGGGGTCAGGGCGATGTCACCTCTCACAGACGCGCAGTAATGAGAAGATGTAGTGCTGAGTGTTATACTGATGATGTCTTTAAAAGTGTACTATGTAACTTTTCTGTGAGACTCCACAACATGCTTGTCTCCATGGAGATGTTATGGCTTTATGGAGATGGTACAGTCCTTCACTGTTGTGTTAAACTTATTTTGCTTTCACGTATTCAATTACATGTGTTGAAAAACCTTGAAAAACATGCATTCTTACTGTGGTTGGGGTCGCCTCTACACAGATCTGAGCTGTTGCTTGGCCTGTTAGTGTCAGCGTCTTGTCTCCATGGAGGTATATAATGTTAAAGGCACTGTACCTGATTTTTACTGTTTTGAATCGTGAAACCCGAACTAGTTCATGTGCCCAATCTTTTGCATGTAAGATCAGTTTTTCCTCAGTACAGATACAACGTAAAAGCATCTATTCAGGTGAAAATGAAACCATAACACTTTCTCTGCATCACATGCATCTAAGTGCCTATGACAGGTTGGACTACTCATGTAACTAAAATACGGGTATGATAAATATATTTAAAGTTTTAAGCACAATTTAGCCATTTTCTTGTTTTATAATATCTCTTCCTGGTTGTAAATGATGACATCACACTAAGAAATTACTTTGTACACTGGGCTAAAACTCAGCTAATGTCACAGATTTTTTAATCTGACAAATCAAAATATATGTGAACACCTTTATTTTGCTGACTTAATGTTTTAAGAGTAAAAGAAGGTGTATATTTTTGGTAAATTATACATAACCTTTATATGGAATGAGTCTCCCTTGTATGACGTCATCAGGTTTTTACAGATTTTTCAACTTTTCTTCTCAAACTACTACTTGATAGATTGTAGATTGTAGATTGTATGTACAAACGGTATTAATACACCAAATAAAATCAATATTAGAAAGTTGTTGAAACCTGTCATACGCACTTTAAGATCATTTTATTCTACGAGAAGCAGGAAGTGTGCTGTTAGCCTGCTAATGATTGTTGTATAATTTCATTGTTCATATCGATGTTAACTACCTTTTGTTGTCCTTTTTCTACTCACAGGGACCACTCAGAGCTGGTAATTGGAGACGACAACCTTCTCATGCTATTCGTAAACGCAGCTAACCTCGGGGAAGGAGCCTACGAGACGGAGCTTCACGTGCTGCTCCCTCCTGAAGCAGACTACATCGGAGTGGAGCGTCGTGTGAAGGTCAGCGCACACTCAAACGCGGGCTACACATGTGTCTGCACTCAATTATGCAAGGAGATGGTAAAGCCCAAAAGGATGCATAGTGGAAATGGATTTACAGGCTTATCAAGAAATGATCTAACGGACTCAGCTGTAATTTCATCGCTTGAGTGACGCTTTGGCCTACTCAGTATTTATGACTAAAGCGAGAAGTGGGTAGTGTAGACGAAAATGTGTTCTTGTTAGAGTGACTTTCAAAATAGTATTCTTCTAAAAGTAAAAAGTTGTGATATGAAATAGAGACTCAAGATACATTAATTTCAAACTATATTCAATAAAATGCCAATTCTCGATGCCAATTGTGATACTAGAAGGATAATTACAAATGCTCTTTTTTGGTCGTCATAGTACGTTCTTTAATAAACATTGTGCTCTTACTCTGAAATCTCAAGATCATTCTAAAACTGTTCACAAAAGGTCAAATTTTGTCGTGTAAAAGGGATTATTTTAGTATCGATACTTGCTGAAATGAACATGTAGATTCAAGACTAGTTTTAGTTTCTATTAGTATCTGATTTTTGATACAACTCTTAATACAGACAATGAAAAAGTATTTGCCAAAAGTACTACTCAAGTAAGCAAAATTATATGACTAACTCTGGACACAACATCTGACTGATAATTTAGTAAATGTCATCCAAAAGACAAAACATACAATTATGCACAAATTCAGGTATTTCCAACGAATATAGTGTAGTGGGAACAATTTATTACCAGCTCAGAAGGATTAGAAAATGACCCAAGAAGGTTCTAATAAGTACCTCGTCCCAGTTAAAAAGTGCTGGTGGAAACTCTCCAAATCGTGGCCGATAGAGTAGATTGTCATACAAATTTGAAAAAATAAATCATATTTAAATTTAAGGTGTAAGAACTGCAAAGAATATATGCATGTACATTGTTTAAGGCATTTTTATTTAACCCTTTTTTGAGTTGCGGTACACTTTTTGGGTTTAAAATATACCACAGCACTCCACCTACCGCTAAAACACCAAATCAGACTATTTAGTTAAAAATGTATCTGTGCCACTGTCTGTTTTTTTTCATTTGGCAGTGACAGTTTTGTGTTGTTTTTTTTCACGCAGTAGTTGCTCAGGACACTCCAAAAAGGCGAATTAATTAATTAGATCTGCATTTGTGAATCTGTAAACTCAAATTAGACATTATTTCGCAGCACACCTGGCAAAACCTCAAGACTTACTAGTGTTCCCTGGCACACTGGTTGAAAATCAAGGGTTTAAGGTGCACTGTGTAACTTCTGTGATGGATGCTTGTCTCCATGGTGGTGTTATTTAATTTCCCTAGATGCTCCACAGTACAGCATTAAACATTTCTATAGTCATGGGGACAAGCAAGTAAAGTTACGAGGCAAAGAAGGTCAGATCTGTGGAAAAGTGAGACCACACAAAGCATGAAAACATATGAATAAATGAAGGATAGATGCCACAAATGCCATATTGCGAAACATTCCAGGCAAATCAATAACATCTCCGTGGAGACAAGCAGGTGGCCACAGCAGAACCATTATGTTTTAAACTGATTTATTCACAATGGAAAAACTAATCAAAGCTTTTACTCATGTGCATTCTTACTTTAAAATTAAGTAGAACTAAAAAAGTTGAGGTAGAACTGCTCTGAAAAGCACAAATTAAATGCCAAAAATGAAAACTGTAACTGAGAATGCTGACCATAGCTTACAGTACGACATCACATCCTGTTTTGTCTTTGGAGCGTGTTCATTGTGAGTGATTAAGTCAAGGCTATCAACAGAATATGCTCCAATGGCAACTGCCCAAAAGCCTCTATTATGACTTACAAGCTGCATTAGTGACCACGGAAATGGAGAGGGTCAACTGCCATGTGTGTGCGAGCGTGTGTGTGTCTATGTGTGTGTGTCCGTGTGCTCTAATGAGAGTGTAATAGGGCGGTTTGATTGATGAGGTTGTTACTGTCAGAGCATTCATCACACTCCGCCCTCCTCTCACTGTGCGCCTCGTCTCTCCCTTCCCCCTTTGATGCCGGGTCCTCCCTTGTTCTGAGTTTTTCTCTCTCATCTCGTGCTGCTGCCTATTTGTCACATGTCCACGTTGGTTCGTTCATTTCAGTGACACCGTCTCTCCTCCTGCAGGCGCTGTCTCAGTTGAACTGTGAGTACAAGATGGTCAATGAGTCCAGGATGGTGGTGTGTGACATGGGCAACCCCATGGTGGCTGGGACACAGGTGAGACTTTAAATACATTTTAGGATGAAAATATGCATCTTTACCGCTCATTTATCCAACAGCGAATAATAGTAGATGTCGAACATGTGTGTTTCATGCCAACAAATGAAACTATAAACTGAGAACATAAGCTTTGTCTTTCCGAGTACCAACAGATCTAAACCCTGTTGAAAACTGGACTATTCCAGGTCTAAATTAGAGCTAAACTGGTAGAACTACAGTACATCAATGTTGCAGAAAGTTTGAACCAAGAACTAACACAAAGGAGGTCATTAAACTACTAGAACTACATGAACCTGAGTATCACCAGATGGAGCGTGCTTAGCACCAGTGGTAACATTACCACAGTTTGAGAAACACTTGTCTGTACAATGCACTGCCCTGCTTTCCAATCTGAAGAAATACTTTTATAGCTCCTTGGGTGCTCGGTTTTCCGAGATGAGGAGTCGGGGTTATGCCTTGTTTGCATTCATGTGCTTTTATCTCGGAAAAGTGTGGATTTTGATGTCACCAATAATAAAGTCAATGATTCCACTCTTTAATCTGTTGCTCTTATGACATGAACAAATTGACAATATGGAAGATTTTTGTCTCCACACAGAAGGAGGCATCAGTTGTGGAAGTAAGCACCTTTCATGTACGTTTTTAAACTAAAAATTCATAATTCCTGAGGACCCCATGATAGCCGCATTAGTGCAGCACCCCTTCTGCTGGACTGAAGACTAATTCTACATTACAGCAGCCCAAATTTCCACATTGTACTTGAACTTTAAAGCCTATAACCAATGATCAAAATGTGCAAACATCAACTTATATATCAGTCCACATCTCAATAGTTACCAGTGATTTAAGTGAAATCCCACTGACGCACAAAAAAAAAACAATACTGTAATTATGAGTCCTTACCCAAACAATACGCAACAAAGCATGTCACGCATGTTTTACCACAAGAGGTTTTTGTATTTGTAGTTTAAACGTGTCAAGGCCAAATAAATGGTGTTTTAGACCTGAGGGTGACACATGGCATTCTGATAAATCAATTATGTGGTCATGTTTCAGGGTTTGGGGGAGGGGGTTATAAAGTGGAGAGGACGAGGGTGCTCTCCAGCCCTCCAGATGTTTCCCATATTTAACTCTCCTCTGCCCCGCTGGACGTTCAGGAATCCATGAGCTTATGCAGAACATACCTCCACAGACCTCATGCAGACTGCGTTATATTGAGCCGCTAAATGATTCTCATCACTGCAGTTCACGGTGGAGGCCTTTGACACAGCTGAGTGTCCTTAAAGCTGGGGGGAAGCTGCTGCTAGTGGTTCTGGGGTTCATTTTGCCCTGAGCTGGGTACAAAATTGTATTACGCAATAATATTACTGAATTATAAGTACAAAGTATTGGTGCGAGACATTACACAAGTTACTGACTCAAGACACAATACTGTATCTGATTTATGCTTTGAAGTTGATTTAATCGTGAGAACAAAACAATGAATAATGAACTAAATTTGACATTTTCAAAGGATAGACCACAAAAATGTGAAAAACTAAATCATATCTGAAGGAGCGGTACATAAAACACAAATGTTCAAATCATTTAATGTTGTCAACAAGCTTTTGACACTTCTCAGACTTCTCACAGTGAAAAGAGTAACAAAAACTATTACTCAAGAGTACCTTTACACTGTCTATGTATTACTCAAGTATAGTTTCTAAAAACAACTCGGGTAATGAAAATATAACAAATAATAATCAAGTAAAGCACTACCTACTTCTGATTTTGCCCTTTGTGTTTGGTTATTATAAATGAAAGAGCCAGTCATAAGTTTAATAACATTTACATATTTATTTTACACAGACAGGTTGATAGTAGGGTTTTTCCTGTATTGGCAAAACTCATATACTACACATTTTAGGTGATGTATTGACTAGTAGCTAAACCAATTCAACGAGCCGATATATAATCGCACATTCTGTCTGGGCCAAGTAGGCCAAGTAATTGTATCATGTGTTAGGTATCAGAAAGCCTAAATTGATAATAACAAAATATTAATTACTCAATGCCAAGTTTATTTCGCACATCAAAACATAAATATTTAAATAAAAGAATATTTCATTTGTTGTAGTAAATTATTATTACAAATCTTTAAACTGTTCCATCATGATTGTTTTTGTTCCTCAAAGTTATGCATGTAATTAATGTGTGATTACCAAAAAGAACAGTCTGTGCTCACATCACTTGACACAGTCCACAAAACTGTGTGAAAATACACAGTCTCTTTGAGTCCTGTTTGACAATTCCCTTTAAGGCTTGTGCTGTTAGTTATAGTTAAGGGTCTACAAGCTCTTGTGGCTTTCCAACGCCAACTGCAAGGCTCTGTTTTCGTCTGTAATAAGTTTATATCATTGTATTTATGACTGGTACTTTTTGTAACTGGATAATACTGGTTAAGAGACATCACTGTCCAGAGTATTCAGGAAGTTGCCACGGGCGCTGCCATTAATGCACCCGTCCTTCCACTTGTATGATTTTACATTAGTGCTGCCGATTTCTACAGCAAATACAAAGTCATTTTCAAGCCACTCAAGAGAAACGGGGCATTGATGACTTGTTGGACTTGTTGAACGTTGAACATTTTACACAAATCACTACTACTACTACTACTACTACTACTACATTACTACTTTTTATAATATTTAAGCGGCAAGACTTTTCTGTAATTCTCCATTGAAATTAATGGAATTGCCACAATCAGAAATGCAAACAACAAAGGAAGTGTGGTTGAGTTGTTGTCAGAAATAAAAGTGGGCGAGACAGAATAATGTGAATAGGACGTTACAAGGCAATCTCAGAAGAAGAAAGAAAGAAACTACTGATTTTTCTCAAAGTAATTGAGAAAATATTGTTCTTATAACCATGATGTAAATTAGACATTGTTTAAGGTGAGACACTACAGGAATTTTTTGGGGATTTTTTAGTCAGTTTGCTCTCTCAACATGATCTTTCATGGTAAACAACAAAATTGTCCAATCTGCTTCTAAATTTGTTTTAATTATTTCATTTAATCCACTTCATCCATAGATTTCGCTTGTACATTGTAACTTCACAGGCATTTTCTTCAAATGCATTTTTCTCCAACAGAGACATAAAGATCACCACCGACACACACCAGACTTAACAATTGTGTACTTAACAAGATTTTGACGGAACATACTGAAGGATTTATCTGATTTATCTGACTATCTTATTAAAGTTATACATCTAAAATATTAGGCGAATTAATTTGCATGCCAATTTTGAGTCAAAACCTAGTTTACTCAAAAACTAAATAAGAAAACCAAAATCCTTTCAGTAAATTGTAGATGAAATTTAAACCTGGTTCCAAACCTGGTATAAATGTTCCAATTATATGCAGTTTTTACATAGAAAACGCCTTTATGAAAACATTACATGGTGAAAAACTGACTATACTATAGTTAATTTCAAATTGATATATTTAAAGTTAAGATTTTTCCTATTCACCTGCAGTGTCTCACCTTAAGCACTGGTATTATTATTATTATTATTATTTATTCTTATAACAATCTTCATAAAAAGTGTATTCTTTGTTCTATTTGCATAATTTTTGCACACATGTAGTCAAGTAGTTACTGAATGCTTGTAATAGTATGTTGGGCATTTATTGACAGCCAATATTATGGTTATCACAGTTAGAAAAAGAAAATAATAGGCGAGGGTAAAGAAAATACAGTTTTTCTCCTGGGTTTTTCATCTTGTGTTCAAAAAATAATAAGAGTCCCCATGTAACTGAGAATGGAAATGTGTTGATTCAGACCCTGGCTATCTATTGAGACCAAGATTATCTATATGAAGTTCATAAATTTTGGAGTAAGTCTGAATTTATTTTGGATAGGTTGTTAAGGCTTATGCACCCTCTAAAAACCCATGGGCTTAACAGGTAAAGCACTGGTATTAAAACATTGAACAATACCCAGCCCTACACATACAGTATGTCTTAGCAAAGTTACCTCAATCATTCATAACTATACAGGCCACTTTAGGTGATGCTAAACTTGCGTGATCTTACTCAACCATGATTAATTACATTGACTTCCTCAGATCAGTCTGCTCTTTTGAAGTCCTCCGTCCAATGTCCCTATTTGACAGTGACGTCTTCCTCTCCAAATAACTTGTTTTTGATCTTTCGAATGTGTCGTCTGTGAAGATGTCCTTGTCCGCAGCGCTCTCACTCCCCCAGGGCTCCCTCTTGACTTGAACCCACTACATGCTGTCATTTCCTCCTCTGACCATGTGTCTGACCTGTAAACTTCACATATCCACACAAGGGCATAAGCGAGCTACATTGTTTTGAGGAAATGATGATGAAGATCCAAAAACGCCGCATGTGTTTTGGGTTACAGTGGAGGACAGGGGATTTAAGCTGAAGAGAGACAAGAAACTTAACTGTAGCTTTTAAGTGTACGTCTGCCTGGACTTTGTCAGGTTTGATATTGCTGTTGACCCTTCACAAACGTGGTCCTCTGCCCATAACTGAACCTGCAGTTAACGTGACGTGTTTACTGACTCACAGTGAACCCTTTAAAGACCGCACGGCTTTGAAGAACAGATGGATCTCCTCTGCCTCCTGTCATCTTTTTACAGTCACTCCACCTACTTTTGAGTTTAACCCTTTTTTCCGTCTTTCTTTTCTGCCCAGCTCTCTGTAGGTTTGAGGTTTTCCGTCCAAAGGCTGGAGGATGCAGGCCCGACGATCAGCTTCGAGCTCCAGGTTCACAGGTGATTCATCTGCCCATTCACATATATCCTGTTATCATGAGGGCGTGGGATGTCGGACTTTTTCTTAATCTATTCCTTTTTGTCAGCCATATGATAAAAGGAAAGTATCCAGCTGCTGGAAATGTTAAATATAAACAGCTGTAACCCTCTTGTTTTCAGTCAAATCAACCATTCTGAGATGAATCAGGATCATCTTTTGCTCAAAAACAACAACAAAAAAATAATAATAATATGACTTTTATATAAATTCCACCTTTATTAAAGTTTCTTAAACTAATTTTAGTGAAATTAGCTTATGTTTTGAAAGAGGAATGGTCAAACCTCAACCACAGACACCAGCTTTACTCCTCCATATATTTAACAAAGTAAATCTAGGCGGAATTGCAAATCTGATGTTCTGTGCAGAGCTTGTTTCCACTTGTAATTAATGTAAATCAGCCATGAGAGATCAAAACTACAGAGTCTCAGCTTCACAAAGAGTCCAGCCAATAGTTTGTGCTCCAAAGCATTCAAGAACAGCTTTAGTTTGAAATGAGGCTCATTTCAGTCAAGCGTTTTATGAAAAGCAGGCCCTCGTGGTAAGGGGATATTATATTTATTGCTTATGTTGAGATTGTATAAAATGATGATTCATGATCACACTCTCAGATGTGGAGCAGGAGACAGTTTTTCTGAACTCATGAGGTTCACTTAACTCTTTGCTCGTAGGGAGTCCGATTGCCAAACCTTTCAAAAGAAAAAACATTTAGTTTTAGGGCTACACAATATATCGCAATAGTTTGGATCCTGACTTCCCAATAGTAAAATTAATTATCTGCATTTGAGGCATCCTTCAAAGCATTTGGGGAAACCTGTCGGGAGATGAGGGCGACCATATTGAGTTCAGGACCTTTTAATTTAATGATGATTTTAATGAATTTGCATGTTATAGATTGATGGGAGAAAGAAATATGTAAGAAATATCCAAAAAGAAAATCCACAAATGATTATATTTATCATTTACATTAGTGTTTAGGTCCAGGATATCACTAGACCTCACCGAAAACAGTGTGTGAGCAAAATTCCTTGCCCTAATCTCAATTAAACTCTACACTAAAATCTATAAAACACTGTGATATCATCTTAAACCCAGCAATACTGTGTGCACAAAATCCCCTGCACTGAGTCTGTCACAAAGAACTGGTTGTTGTCCATGTAAATATGTTCAGTGTGTTTCCCAACGCTGTCTGTATTTGTGGTGCGATGAAGTTAACCGCGCAGACAGGACCAGACAGATGGCCTGGAGGAAGCGCAGCGCCAAGACAAGCTCCTCACAACATGGCCATTGTTTTTCTGCTCTCGTATTGATCGCGATGCAGAAAATCACAAGACAAAGACCCGACTTTCACCAATGGCGGGGAGTTTCTCACTTCAGACGCTGTGATTTACTATGAGAACGACTTGGACGGATAGCATTAGGGCCGAGTACATCACAGGGTTATCTCATGTTAAGAGGAGAGGCCAGATTGATGCACTGATAAAAGGATGCTGAGGTTAGAGCTACCAGACAGGAGGCCTCCAGGGCGAATAAAGAGGAGATTTATGCTTAGAGTGAAAGAGGGCGTGTAGTTAGCCGGTGTCAGAGAAGTTACTTAACAGCTGAAAAAGAAGAGAAATTCGCAGAAATGTGTCCATAATTGCATAATCCTGGGTTTTGCATGTTCTCTGTGCGCTTGTGGGTTTCTTCCGGTCTCCCCCAACAAGATCTGTGGTTTCATTTATAAAACTTAACGTGGAAAAGGCTCTGTGCACAGAATTTCAGTTTACTTTTCAAATAGCCAGCTCATTGTACTACTGAGTACTTCCTGTCCAATTCTATCACCACTGCAGAGTCGCACTAAACTGAATAAATCCTTAAAGATCCTGCAGTGAACAATGAATGTCACTGAAAACATGTTAAAGACTTATAATAACAAAGAAACAGTGTCCAGATGACGACCTTTGAAACTTTTTCTACATAAGTAATCAATATAAAAAGGTAGGTAGGTCAGGTAGTCTCTACTTCACATTTTAATTCGCCGTTTCTTTGTGTTTTCCATTTTTTGTTGTTGTTTTTTTTTAAGTTAGCAGTGAGAAACCATTAGCTTTTCCAACTGCTGCTGAAAATTTCCGACTAAATACAAACTTCCATAAACCTCCTCAAACTTGATCACTTTTCATCTTTGAGCATAGATTGGTTTCTGTCTCATTTCTGAAACCTCTGACACATAGTATAGTTGAGAGTGTTTGACTGGACACCTCAGTTTCACGTCCAGTTGTCTTTTTATTGATCACAAACTTTATGTTGATGTCACATTTTTGTTTGTAACATTGATTTGTCTTTCTTTTACAGCTCCAACAAAGATAACCCTGACAGTAACAGCGTGACTCTGGATCTTTCCATTGTTGCCAAAGCACAGCTGGATTTACGTGGGTAAGTCAAACTTGTTTTCATCTCGGAGTGTTGCGTCTTTTCAATAAGCCAGTGACAAATTCTACTTTGGCGTGACTTTTCCTACCAACCATATGATCTGGTTTCAGTTTAAACTTTTCGGGGTCGACAGGATATTACTGATGCTTTTATATTGTTTGAATTGGTGGATGGTGTTCATAAACAGAGGGAGAACAGCAGGGAAACATATTTTTTCAGAATAAACTAATCATGTCGGATAGCTGTCACAGTATGACATGGTCGCAGATGCACAAAAGTCTAACGCAGTCGCCCCCGCTCAGAGAGACTTCAAACACACGGCTCATGTGGCTCTGTTTGGGTGTGGTCAGCTGAGCACATAAACACAGCACGACCTGGAAAGACTGAGGAAGACCTTTGAGGAAATAACTCAACTAAGTAATAGACGGGTGGGCAAGTTATTGAATATCTGAAGATATGCAACATTTCAATATTGAGAATATTGTTTATTAAAAAAAATGTTGAAAAATCGGCTGCTTTTAAGTCTAAATTGAAATAAATATTTAGGTTATAATGTGATATTTCTGCACTTTTGTTGATAGTTTTACTGTCATTTCACATTTGTCTGATACATAAACCTCAATTTATACATTTAAAGACGTGTTTTGTCACATTTATGTTGAATTGACATAAATTAATCTGATTATCATTACAGGATATCACTTTATTCATTTCTGTCAATACCATCCACTGTCAGTTATTAGCCATAATAAATGCCTAAATGGATTGGCCCCTGAATACCTGTCTGAACTTTTAACAGCTCATGTCCCGGCCAGATCAGTGAGGTCAGAAAATCAGTTGTTGTTGGATGTGCCCAGATCCCGATTAAAAACTCGAGGAGATAGGGCCTTTGCTGTGGCCACCCCAAAACTGTGGAACAGTCTTCCTCTACAGATCAGAGCTGCTCCATCACTAGAGTCTTTTAAATCTGCTCTTAAGACACATTTCTTTGCTTTGGCTTTTAACACAAGTTAACTGTTATCTGTTGTGTTTGTAATTATTTTGTTCTTTTACTGTATGTTTTTACATGATGTGCATGTGAAGCACTTAGGGCAGCTGGTGTTGTTGTAAATGTGCTATAGAAATAAAGTTGACATTGACATTGGCATTGACATAAGGGCTCTGTGCACCGTAGTAGTTGGCTTAGCTAATGTAAACTTTTATTCAAATGTATAGTATAATGTATAATGAAACAACCAATTAAAATGTACATCAAAGACTACCTAAAGACTACCTTTTAACATAGATTATGGCCTTTTTTTCATATATTTATTTATTTTCATCTTATTAGGAATTTGTAAAGTGTTTAACATGTTGTCAGTGACAGTCACCTGCAGCTCACTGTTCACTGTTTAATTTAGTGTCACTCAAAAACAAATAGCCAACTGAAATTCCATGCACAGAGCCCATTGTATAAAGAATGTTTTTAGGTTTTTCTTCTGGCAGTGGTTAGTTCTGTTTGTGTGGATTGTAATCTTTAATTTAATGCCACAATTGCAGAATTACACATTATATTACAGTTGACAGTTGTGCAAACACGTCAAAAGGAACACTCATCTGCTTCCTCATTTTCCTATAAAGGTCGCAAAGCATTTCCTACCAGCTCTGGGCCTGAGGCAGTGTGCACCCTGCAGTGCAGATAATGTACTTAACCACCATCTGAGCTCTGATGATGTGAGAGACAGGCCTCAGCTCTGCAATATGGAAATCCAGGCTACAGCCATCCTGTTTATAGCTATTGTTTAGCTTCATGACAATATTTGAGTTTTTGTCTGTACTCTTTCATTTTAATTTCATTTTACATCGTCATTTAATTATCTTCTATCCTTTTTTTGTCATGGTGTAATGTGATGTGATGGTATAATATTTTATTTATTATTTATTTATTTATTTATTTATTTAAAACAAGGACAGTGCACAGATAACATTAAACTCAATGAGTGGAGATGCTCTGTGCCAGATTTAGCTACAAGCTACTTTCCATCTGTATTCAAATATGCGTATAACTTATCCTTATTTCTAAAGCATTTTGATTGTGCTCCTGTTCTGGTTTGATCCGGGTCTGGTCTTGTTCAAGTCTTGGTTTAGTTCTAGTCTTGTCCTGGTTAAGTTCCTAGTTTAGTCCCTGCTTAGCCCCATTTTTGATGTGAGGTGTGGAAATTAGTAATTAGTAACTGGACTACCGTTCTGTAAATCATCTTTCCTTAAAAACCCTATATAAATAAGATTTATCATTAGCGGCTAGAGCTTCTGCCTCTCAATAAGGAGATCGTGGGTTCGAATCCTGCACCACCCCAACATCGTGGTTTCGAATTCCGAACCACCCTAACATCACACGATCTCTCTGGGTGGAGTCTGCATGTCCTCCCCGTGTTACCGTGGGTTCTCCCCGGGTTCTCCGGCTTCCTCCCACCGTCCAAAGACATGACTGTGTAGGTTAATTGACAACTCTAAATTGTCCCTAGTGTGTGAATGTGAGAGTGAATGGTTGTCTGTCAATGTCCTTGTCCTCTGTGTCAGCCCTGCGACGAGTTGGCCACTGTCCAGGGTGTACCCCGCCTAAGGCCCAAAGTCACTGGGATAGGCTCCAGTCACCCGCGACCCCTAACGGGAATAAGCGGTAGAAAATGAATGAATGAATTACTATTACCCTAAAACGTGCCATTATTAAATCAAATTGTCAAAATAAACTCAACTATTTAACATTTTCATCAATAATGCACTTTATTCACAATCTTTATTCTCTATCTAGAAGCCCTCAGTCACCATATTTCAACTATTTAATGCGCAAAAAAGAAACTTGCCTTGTCCTGCCACTCTCAAATTGAATCCCTAGAAACATCTTAGAGTCCCCTGCTCACCCAAGTCATCGAAGCACTGTAACACCAGAGGATACGGCTGAGGCGAGGAGTCATGACCGCCCGAGCGCCCCAGGACATACTGTCTATATAACCTCAAGAAATGCCAGGGAAAAATTACGCAACAAAGTAATACAATCTGTCAGTCAGGAATGAACGACTATTGACTTGAAAAATCCTCCACAGATTTAAAGGGAATGTGGCAAGGAATGATAACATTGTCGCCTTTCATCACAACTGAGCAGTTTTACATTAAGTTAAATATGTCGGAACATTTCATTTTTACACAAGTCTCGGTTTTCCTCGCTGCAGAGTGTCTCATCCCTCTCAAGTGGTGCTGCCGTTCCCGCGCTGGGAGCCCAAGAAGAAGCCTGTGAAAGAGGACGACGTGGGTCCACAAGTCACACACATCTATGAGGTAAATGTCAAATCACACACACATCTTCTGTCAATAGTTTTAACACTGACAAAGTCTATAAAATACGCACACGGCAAGCTTAAAATTACTTGAATTTATCATTTTTACCTGGATTTGAGTAGTTTTGACTCGATGAGATGTAATTGTTTATGTGACGCAGTATAATTCTCTGGTTTCAAGGTATCAGACTTGACTTGACAGACTGATCGTGTGATAATTTAGCTTAAAATAAGAAAATCAAGTTGATGAGTAAGTAACATTTTCAAAACCCATAGGCTTGAAGTAAGAAGTAATGTAAGTCAGAGCAGTTTGAAACAAGTCAAATAATCTAGTTCAAATGAGTAATTTTAACTAATTTAATAAATGTCTGAAATTGCAATAAATATCCTGAAATTACTCGGAAATTCATTTCTGCAGTGTATTAATGACTCATCTGCTAGATTTTAGGTATTGTACTCAAATATTTTGTCTTACGGGAGGACATCTAAGTTCAAATTGATGTTGATGGCTACAGGGTTGCCAGGCCTCAGTGACAAAAATTGTGCAAGAGTGTCTGCAAACCTCTGCCATGGATGTAATAGATGGGTATCTTTGGAGGCCACATAGAAAAATGGATGACACCAACCAAAATAACGATCAAAGATTAGACAGACATAATCATAGAAGAAGAAAAATAGAAAAATGGAACCAATGACCTTAATTTGAAAATGGACAAATTTAACAGACTTTGGACAAAATGGGATTTAAAAAAACAAAACTATGTGGATGTCTTAAGTTGACGTTTACTATTTCTTACTATTTCTTTCTCTCTCTCTCTCTGTTTTTTCTGCTCTCGTCATGTTCTGTTCTTTATTTTCTGTTGCGTTAATAATATTTAAAAAACTAAATTTCAAGAAAACACTCAAAAACTGTGGAACATACATGCTGTATTTTCCACTGACACAGACCCGTTTTCACATTGAAATCTGTCACTGAAATACAGCCTCATTAATGTTATTCTAAAATTAACACATTTGCTCTGGCGGTGCTTAAATAGCCACCCATTTCTGGCAACTGTGGCTAACTCTAGAGTCATACGAAGAATTTGGTAAAAAGAGATATTTTAGATGTCATTCATTGTTGAAAACGTATAACTTTTCTGGTAGAATATTTGTTATTTTACTTGCTTGTCTCCCTATAGATGTTATTGCTTTGTAGCTCAGTGAAGACAAGTAGGTGACGGCATTAGCCAAGTTACATGTTAGATCTGTGGAGAGGCGATCTTTGTCATACATGATTTCAAGGTATTTTTCGCATTAGGAACACCTGTAATTTAATAAAGATACAATTTTAATGCCATACTGTGGATTATTTCAGTCACAACAATGACATCTGCATCCAACAGTAGTCAGATCTTTAGCTTCTACTTTCTATTGACAAGATGAAAGAGGTCCAGGATTAGAAGTGGAAGTTGTAAATCAAAATGTTTTCTCGGGCCGTTCTTCACAGAGTAGCTCCAGTCGCTCCATAAAGAAGAGAGCTCTGGCTGATCAAAGGTCTCCAGCTAAGGACTAATTACTGCAGTAAAAGTAAGAACGAGAGGAAAGGAAACTAGAGAGAAAAAGGTGTAAAGCCAAAAGAGGAGGGAACTTAACTGGACCCTGTGTAATGAGTAATAACTGCAACAGGGTCAAGCCGAGGTACAGTCGAAATGATATGAGGGCGGATTTGGCAGACGGTTTACAGTACAGGCTTTTAGTGTGTGTGTAGTATGATTGTGTTCAGACTGGCACATACATCACATCAAATTGGGACTAAATATGGATTAATCTGAATCAGAAAAGGCTTTATTGCCATTGTCAGAGAAACAGGCTTTGGTGCACACATTGGGACTAAACTTTAAATGGGATTAAACTTGGAATAAACCTGGAATAGACCAACAACAAACCGAGGGCTAGATACTGTTAAAAGGTACCAGTGCGGTACAGAAAAAAGTTGCGGTTCTACTGGTACCAAAACAATAAGTACCGAAAAAGAAAAACACTTGTTTTTTGATCTTGGGATAGTACAATAGATTGTTTCTTGGCACCATCTATCTGGAACTATCTATTTGCACTGCTACATTACATCTGCCAACTGTACATTTCTGTATATAGTCTTAGTCTATCTTAGTCTATTTTATTTTATTTTATTCTTAATCTTATGCATGCCTCGTTGATATATTTTATTATATTTTATTCATTGTTTTATGTTGCACCTTACGCCGAAGCAAGTTCCTATGTTTGTGAATTTTGATCACTGACAATGGCAATAAACCGTTTTCTGATTCTGATTCTGATTCTGATCACCACAGATAAATTAAAAGTGAAGTTTTTAGTGAAATTATATGAACATTATCGTTCTGTCATTTTAGATGATGATTAATGCAGAAACAGGGGCCAAAAGTACACATCAGATACCAAAAGGTATCTGCCAACAGGTACTGGAACATGAAAAATAATGAAAGTTCCCAGCTCTAACAAACCAAGTCTACATCAGGATAAAAACCAGCCTCAAAATCAAGACAAAACCTCCTCAAGTGTGAATGTATCCTAAGATAAACTTGCTTGACTTTATTGTCCACTTTCAGTGCAGTTTCAGTAAAAGCAAGTTCAAGAAAAAGCAGGATATTTGTAATGATGCGCTGTGTATTTTGTTGAAAGTTTCTCTTTGGACACGTGTCTGCTGTTTATACAACATGGTGTTCCCACACTGAATGCTATAATCAGAAACTTTGTTTATGAGTTTATGTTGTACTTTCAGGACTCCCAAAACAAAATATTTAATGTGTTGCCTTGGTAGAGCACTGTCCAAAATTAAGTTTGAAATAGAACATTTAAATTGAGTCACGATTTACACAGAAAATTATTTGGACGCTGAGAAAATACAACATAAAAATAACATGCCAAAGAGCAAACTGAATAGTAAAAACTAAATATTAAAACATGAATATTAATAGCATATAAAAATATAAGTAAAAGTAGAAGTTTACATATATTTGCATATGTACAAGTACAAGCTTTAGTAAATATGCAGTACTTGAGCTCCAGATGAAGTAGAGTCAAACAGACAGGATTACAGATACGAGGGCAGACAGGTTGGCGACAGTTTACAATAAGGGTCGTAAGTATGCATGTGATTCCTTGTGCTTTTAAAAGGACTGCTGGCTCATTGGACCTGAGTGCAGCGGTGTCTGGCCCGTCCTGCAGCTGATAATGATTTTCATTTGCAGAACTTTTTTCCAGTTGGCAGCTGCTTCTAGTTAGAGCGGACGCTGTTTTTGCACTCACAGAATTCCTGCCCCTCGGCACTTCACTCGTGTCCTGTTTGGACGACTTGCTTTAACGTTAATGACCGTGTCTATAAGTGCAGGACGCGGCAGACAGTGAGAACCCGCAAAGAGGATTTATTGAATTGATGGTTCATTTAAGCCTATCATTCTTTTATCCTCTCTCTGAAGTGGACTGATGAGCAGGTGAAGGCGGAGGTTTGGCTCGTCTCTCGTTTCAGTCCCCAGTGGATGACGGCTGCATTAGGATCCGTTTAACCCCGTCGCAGGTGGCTTGTGTCTTCATGCTATAGTTATGATAACCTAATTGTAGCCCAAGTCACAAGAGACAGGGCTAATGAAGACAAAAGAAAAACCAAAACTGACAACTTTCTTTGCCGGATCCTTTTTTTTTCTTTATTGAAGCAGCGCCAGGAGAGAGAAGATGTATACGACCTTTACAGTGTTTACAAAATCACATTGTTGGACGCTTACATGGTTGTGTGCTTACTATTAGATTTGCCATTTATGTTTTGAAATCAGGATTCAGTCCACAGTAGGGATGTCAAGATTTTTTGGTTAATCGATAATTGTGATTATTCAGGTCACAATATAATCATAAAAACTAAAAATAGTCAATCTTGAGAGTCGTAGGCAGCAACAATTATTCATTTCAGTTCAATCTATACGCAAAAAAGTCAAACTGTAGTTAAGTACTTTTTTATGTGGATGTTTACGTGATGAAGTCATTACTTTTTCATTCAGAAAGTTTGATTTCACAAATCTAGACTTGTGAAAGAAAGAAAATTAAGGATTTAAATGTTGAATAATCATAAAAATATCACTAAACACTAAAATGTTAGTTCACAATGCACATTTTAAACACATCCAGGAGCATGAACCTTTGAGAGAATGCTGAAATGCTAAACTAGTTCATTCAATTTATTGTGTACCCCTATTGCAAGGTAGTGTTGTCTTGAAGGGGGAAAAATAGCTATTGTATGCAGTGTGTAAACAGGGTTATGTGGACCAAAAAGCAGGTTCCCTTGAGGTACATTCTTCAATATTTAATCAGCAACATGGTTTAAAGTTAAGATATGGGTCAATTTAAGTAAAGATTATGGTAAAGAAAAGCATGAACACATAACATCTCTGTGAAGTACTGTATGTGTTTGTCAATGCAATAAGGACTGAACAAAGGAAAATAAAAACAAACCCATACATTAACTAGTATCTGTCCCATGTTATTATTATGGTTGATTCTTTAACTGGGTGTGATCAGACTATTTACTGACTGATGTTGGCCCAGAACGTCTCATAATGTGTGAAGTTTTATGCATACAAAGCTGCTCTATAGTTACTCGCAAGATAAATAACAGTTGCATAACACATTGGGACCAATATTGTAGTAAGTAACTGTTTGTTTGTTTGTTTTTTGAGGGGAAAACTGCGATTTTCAAACCAAACATTGGTTTCAGTTAAATACTTAAAGTCAAAGTATCATTATCAGAACTGAAAAAGCTTTTATATCATTAACAGCTGAATAAAAGACAATTAAGTCCATTTAAGCTCATCACCAGTTGTAGTGAATTTCATTTTAGTAGTATTTTTTTACATCTACATACTGTATAGTTGTATTTCATATCTCTTTTTAACTATATTGGTGTTATTTTTTTGCTGTTTCTCTTACTTTTCTGCAGCTACATAACTGGGGTCCCAGCAGTATTCGTGAGGCTGAGCTGCAGGTCGGCTGGCCGGCCCGTTTCCGCGATGAGAACCTGTTGTATGCTATGGAGATTCAAACTGACGGACCAATTAGCTGCCGGACAAATACCAGCCTCAACCCCCTCGGGCTCCAGGTAAAAACATATCTACAGCTTCATTTGAACAGACACACATTCACAACAGCACTGTACTACGCTTTAACATGAGGTTCTTGTTCTGTTGATGTGAACAATCAACTTTCACGTCGTAAAGACTTCTGACCACTAATTTACCTTTCCATTCTCGCCAAAACCTCTGATTGAAAGATATTTATTACATTACTGCTGGTTTATCCATTAGAGCCTCATTGATTATTCCAAATGCTGCCCAGGCCTGTGCCAGTCGTTTTAGAGTCAGCAGAAAAACATGCCTAATAGTGGACATTAGTGTAGTTTCCAGTGAGCATGAAGTAATTTGAGAAGAAAACATGGAAAAAATAAGGGCACAATTATGTCTTAAGTGAGATGTAATGACTAAGGAGTTAGTCATGGGTCAAGTTTTTTTATGTTTTCAGTCTTATCTTTATGTTTGACTGTTAGATGAGGTGCAAGTTGAGTTACTTTAAGCTCTGTGTGTTAAAAGACTTGACAAATCTAAACTGCCTATAAATAATGGTGTGTTAATGCCATGACTGACTGAATTAGATCTATAAAGATTAAAAAAACGGCTTCAAATCTTAACTGAAGCATTACTCATGCACCAGTAATGTCATGTTTTAGATAATATGATCCTAAAGTAAATCCATATTTTGTCTGTAGACCTCCTCTGCTCAGGACACACCTGAACTTCTGGGATTCCTGAGGAACACGAGCGCTCCTCATCATCGCCACAAACGAGCCATTTCCACAGCTCACAGTTACAAAGGCAAGACTCTGGTAAGTTTTCCATCATTTAACAGTGGTTCATAAACTTTTCACGTCAACTACAACCTAAAATATAGTGGGAAGGGAGTAAATTATTAGTATTTTTATCTTCTTCTCACTCCCTTTTGAATGAGCATTGTCCATTTTTGTGAATACACTGTACGTTCATAGAAAATCATTCATTTCTGCAATTCAAACAATTATCTGCTGGTGGGAGATCCAAGTTTGTATTTTGTGCATATGCTCCAAATAAAAGGTTCAGCCAATCAGTCAATATGTGGCTTTTGAAGTTCCACCAGGACCAGGAATATTTTATGAAAAACAGATCAACCAAAATAAGTCTACACATGATCTAACCCTAAATCAGGACTAAATTAAATCTGAACTAGAGATAAGAGCATCAATATATGTGACTCATTACTAAAGTGGATATTGATACTAATAACATTTGTAAATTTTAAGGCTGGGCTTCAGTGTTAGGACCATTAATCCATTGTTTTATGTCGAAACAAACAAGCAGCACATTGCACTGATCCATCTGTGTCATGTTGTTTTTGTCCTGTGTGCCGGGTGATACGAGTTTGCCTTGAGGTTTTGCCAGTCCTGCCTTGAAAAAATGTAGAATTTGAGTTGTGAACAAATACACAAATGCAGATATAATTGCCTATTTTACCATTTTGGAGTGTCCTCAGCAACAAAAAAAGAACGCAAAACCATCACTATTGCCAAATTGAAGTATCAGACACTATCACAGACATTATTTGGCTCATTATACACCATATGTTTAACTAAGTGGTCTAATTTGGTAATGTTTTTGTACACGGTGATGTGCCATGATAGCTTTTAAACCCAAAAGTGTGCCACGACTCAAATAAGGTTGAAAAAACACCGCTTTAAAGCCCATTTGTAACTCTTCTTTGACTTTGTTAATAAAAATAACAAGTTGTAATACATGTAATGGATTACATATAATTATTGAAATATCTTATCGAGTATCAGTATCATAAAAATAGCCCAAACATACTCAATATCAATTAAAAAAATGGTATTGTCTCTTCACCAGCTCAAACAGGAAATTCATTTAACACTAAATAGTTAAACTTCAAAGGACCCTGAGGACCTCCTGCAGGGGCCATACCTCAGGATCAGGAACCATTTGAGCCAAGCTTGTATACAAACCTAAGTCTCTTTTCTATATCCACTTCCAACCCGTTTCTCCCTTTTTGCTTCAGAACTGCACAAACATCTCCTGCCTGAGGATCCAGTGTGTGGTCGGGCGGCTGGACCGTGGACAGAGTGCTGTGGTCAAGGTCCGCTCCAGGATGTGGGCCGACACTTTTCTACAGGTCAGTGCCAAATACTGCTTTTACCAATATACACATCATCACTGTGAAAATAATATTAGCTGGGGATGTGCAATTTGTCAGCGTTGTAGAGAGATTTAGTCATTTCTTATTGTCAGTGTTCAACTTTGGGTCTTTGGGTCTTTTTTAGCCAATCGTCTGTCAGTAAAAAAATGTGGTTTGGAGCAGAGTTCAGACTTTTGAGAACTATTACTTGTTTTTAAATGGCATTGATTAAAAGTCTTTATTGTTTATGTTTAGGAAATATATATTTAAAAGCCATTTGTTTATTAAAAGACAGAGTTAAACCGAAAAATCAAATGACAAAAAAAAATTTATACTTACATTAGCAAAAATTACTTGGAATATTCATCTTTTCTTGAGTATTTTGTACAAATAAAAAAAAAAAAAAAAAAAAAAAATATATATATATATACAATTACAATCATTTAGTTTGTATGTAAGGGGCAATGCATATTAAAAACAAGACAATGAAAACAAACAAAACATCTAGATGTGCAGGATTATAGTCAAACCAAGGACCAAGACCAGCTATAAACCCGTACAATTCATAAAAACATGACAAACGGACAGGATACAAAAACCTACCACATACTGACATCTTACATATACACATACATCTCCCTCTCATATGTTTTGGTTCATGAATGGTTAATTAATGGTTAATTAAAATTTGGTTCAGTATAATGTTTCAGAATATACTCCTAAAAGCAAATGTACAGAAAAACATAGGTAAAAGTGATTCAGGTGGTATTGTCCCTGCAGCTCCACAAATGCACGCTGTTGTACTTGATCAAGACACTTCACCCACAGTGTTTATGTTTGAACGTGGAGTGTGAATGATGATGGCCACGTTTCCTTCATTAAGCCCCAGGACAGCTGTGGCTACAAAAGTGCACCACTGAGTAGGGAGTGAATGAAAAATTATCTTCTAAAGCCCTTTGAGAAGTTTGTCAATTGAATGATTAGAGCTACATTAAGTCCGTTTTGTGCTGTGAAATGTTACAGAGCAAACATAAAATACTGAAATACTCCCCAAAAAGAGGTTGTTGAATGTCTTAAACGTAGACCTGTCATGATAATTACTATATCGACCAATAAATAATAGCTGGAACAATGTTTTTTGGGGCTCAATAAATATCGTTCGTACATTTTTAAGTAACTTCTATAACATTTTACAGATAACAAACTAATGACTAGTGTTTTGTTTCATATTTCTCAAAGATAGTATATACTTCGAAAAGTGTTAACTAAGATTCTGCAGCTTTAGAATTATTCCATCTGTGGCATAAAGTAGTTTCAATATCATTGTTTACCGTGATATTTTAATGTATCAGTATATCATCCTTCAAAATGTGTTATCGTGATAGGCTTAATTAAATGTATAGGATGACAAATGTTACACTAATCTTCAGCCAGTATCACCCCCAAGCTCTTATAGATCTTCATACTTTTTACATTTTAATTATACATGACTCATTCTATTAAACAGTCCCAAATGAAGTCTCGGCCCGTGTATGCACTCAATTACTCTTTGTAAATAACATGTGTTTTCAATGGAGCATTTAACCACCGATTGTTGTGTTTACAGCGACATAATGACCCCTACATTCTTAACTCCACCGTGTCCTTCTTGGTCACTGCGATGCCGTACCGCGTCCAGCCCACGACTCTGCCACAGCACTCCACGTCGGTAAGAAGAACACTGTGCTAAATAAACGTCTAAGCCTTGATGCAAGTGTAGTTTGGTGCTAATAGGTTCACATTATAATTGTGATGTAGTAATCCATATGTCATGTAAAATGGAGGTTATGAATCAGTCCGTTTTTTGGTAACACTTTATAATAAGGCATGCATGCAAAGTGTTTATAAATGTTAATCAATCATCAACTAATTACTGGCATATATATAAATAAACCATTAACAAATGTTTAGTAATAATCATTAACAGTAAGTAACCCTGACTCTAACCTAGGTAAAGTTATGAATACTTTATATAAAATGTATGCCTTATTTCAAAGTGTAACCAGTTTTTCAAATAGAGATTTTGCCTTGGTTTATGGTGTGTATGTATTCTTAATTCATTCATCTTCTCCAGCTTGACTTTGACTATTTTAATATAAAAGCAGCACTGTACTTAAGGTTGTTCCCATGGACTGGCCACTAGGGCGAACTCACGACAGGTTTAAGCTTATAATACTCTCTACAGTTATTTTAACAGATCCACAGCTGGGACAGACAGACTCGGACTGCCTTTTAGTATCAAATGTTATTTGAAATTCTTTATAAAAAATATATAACAGCACCAATCATGAAGTAATTTGAATTTTTGGTTGCAATATAAGACTGATAAAATTCTAAAACAGCAGAATATCTTTGTGTAAGAGCGCTCCTGACTATTCGAAGGGTTCGTTCTTCCAGAAGAACACCATAATCAGAATCCTGCTTGAATGAATATTTTAGCATTTTCTCTTGCATGATTCCTTTACGATCAACTAATACCAGCTCTTGCCCTCCATGTGAGCTCTCTCTCTAACCTATTTTGTTTGCATTTGTCTATAGATGGGGACTCACGTTTTATGGGGCACTCCTGATGTGTCCTTTGCTGTTCCACTTTGGGTTATCATCCTTGCCATATTGTTGGGGCTGCTGGTGCTTGCGATGCTTACGTTAGCCATGTGGAAGGTAAGACTCATGCTACATACTTAGGGTGATCAGAGTTTCAAAATTAAAAACTGGGACACACCCGGGTTGGAGTGGGAAGTAAGGGAATTAAGTACATCATTATACACTTGGTACATTCATTGATCATTCACGACTTCAGTATGTAATATGAGGAAATTCTATTAGTGCATTTTTTTTGTGTTCTGGTCATTTTCAAGAACCGTTTTCTCCGTTTTGGCCATTTTCTTCTCTTTATTGTTGGCGGGGATCAAATTGGTCAATCTTGTGTAAAACTGGGACAAATAAATGGTTTTGGACACATCTCCTGGGATACAGGGCTGAAAACTGAGACTGTCCTGATAAATAGGGACATCTGGTCACCCTATACATACTGTACTACCGTCCCTTTATCTCTCATGCAAAGACATTATATTTTTTGTTCTCCTTCAGTGTGGTTTCTTTGACCGGGCGCGACCGCCAGCAGACGACAACGTTTCCGATCAGGAGCAGCTCACCTCTGATCACACGGGAGACGCCTAAGCCTTTACTTCTCAATTGTACGGACAACAATTCGGGAAGAAAACGTGCACCTTCTGCGTAGCTCAAATCTGTCGACAACTTGAACTACAGGTCTTGGGGCGTGCGCGTGAAGTCTTCTAACAATCGGAGGGCTGTTGCACCAGTGAACAAAGTCTGCAAGACACGAAGCTCCTCTGGACAATCCATCAACTCTGACAAAGCAGCCGTACTGAAGATAGAAAGGGCTGTTGTTGAGGCAAACCATTACACATTTTTATAACAGCTAAAATGGTTTTGCGTGTGGAGAACGGAGACGCAGTAAAACTTCACATCAAGGCACATGGGACTGAGTGTGTAGGCTCTGTATATACGTTTGTGTGGCTCTTGTGTTCCCCCTGTATTGAATTTAGCCTCTTCCTGATCTAATTTATCCTCATTTTCCTCACCACAGCGAACCTACACACCAAACAGAGATGCAGCCACACGCGTAAACACAAAGGGCACAAAGCTGATGTATATTTATGAATGTATGTGCAATATTCGGGTGTTGATGTTGATACTGAAGCTTGTTTACACTGGCATAATTTTATTGTTGTTTTCATTGTCTTTGTATATAGTGTAAATGAAAAAAACGTTGTCTTGAATTGAGCACCACCATGTAACGTTTGAAAGCAAAAAAGTAAATTATTGTTTTAAGAGAATGAATGGGTTTTATCTGCTAAAAATGTCTGTCCAATGCAAGTCCCGCCAGGTCTCTTTATCAAATGTCTATGTTTAATCACCGCAGCAGCCAAAAATCTAGACATAAATATTATTTCATATCAAAAGCACAACCTATAATGAGACATGCTGTGGGACAACTTTATCAGTGTGTTGGACTGATAATTACCAGCGCCAACACAAATTTGAAGGAAAGTATTTCATGCTTGGGTCATATTTGTGTTTTGTAGTACGTGTGAACTTTATCAGAATAAAGTGATGTTGAAGAACCGCTGTCTATTTCACATTCTTAAATTTATACAGATGCCTTCCCACAAATGGATTGAGCTGCCAAAAATGTTCTCAAGTTAATTAAAATAATGTTTCTCAAGTAGAAGTATTAGGAAGTAGTCTAAGAAATCTTTCAAGAAAGAGTAAAAAGTATTACCAGAGGCATCGGACTGGGGGGAGAAAGAGCACTGGTTTACCCCGAGGCCCACAGCAGGGAAGGGCCCTCAAAAGTAAGGGATGGGTTTTTTTTCTCAGTTGCATTTTTTCAGGTTTAAATTTAATTTTTTGCTATAATATTTGCAGATCGTGGGTTCAAATCCTGAACCACCCCAACATCACACGATCTCTCTGGGTGGAGTCTGCATGTCCTCCCCGTGTTACCGTGGGTTCTCTCCGGGTTCTCCGGCTTCCTCCCACCATCCAAAGACATGACTGTGTAGGTTAATTGACAACTCTAAATTAGTGAATGAATGTGAGAGTGAATGGTTGTCTGTCAATGTCTCTGTCTCTCTGTGTCAGCTGTGATGAGTTGGCCACTGTCCAGGGTGTACCCCTCCTAAGGCCCAAAGTCACTGGGATAGGCTCCAGTCACCCGCGACCCCTGTAACGGGAATAAGCGGTAGAAAATGAATTAATAATTGCATTGGTGTTGAGTAAAGTCCTTGAGAGACAAAATACAATTTGCATGACATCTGAGGGCCCCATCACCTTAATCACAAAATCACATATTGATCACATATTAGCCAAGTTATTAACAAATAAAACTAGTATTTATAATTTGCAGTGTGTGTATTTTCTTGTAGTAATAATACGTTTCGAGATGTTTGTGAAAATGGTTTGGCAGTTGTTGCAGAAACAATGTAGCTACACAAAATGTCTATAAATATTGTTAAAGTGTATGCAATTTATGCAGCTCAAGTCCTGACTAGAACCAGGAGGTACGGGCACATTAGACCGACTTTAATTTTATTCTGTTGTGTAAAGCACTTTGAATTTCCTTGTGGACGAATTATGCTCTACAAAGAAACTTGCCTTGCCTTGCCTATATTCTAGCAATAGAGAATAATATAATAATAGCGAATTTGCTAGAATAAATAAATCATATTCAAAATTATATATTAGGGCCCCACCAAGAAGGTTTGTACATGGGGCCCAGAATGTGTTGCTGCAGCCCTGTTAACTGCTCATATAGTAACTGTCTGGCCTGAAGTTTATGTAATTGGAACTGGACAAAACAATATACGACACACAGATAGCATTCTCTTCTTGTGTTTCAAAGGATAGACCACACAAAAGAGAATAACTAAATTGTATCTGAAGAAGCTGTGCAAGAAACACAAATGTTCAAATCATTTAACATTGTCAACATAAAACTTTTGTCACTTGTTGATTCACTCAGCGGAAAGAGCAACCAATACTTTTACTGAGGTCAGAGTGTTGCACTGTCAAATATTACTTATGTAGTAGTAAAAGTATAGAGTCTGGAAAAAAAAAAAAACTCAAGTAAATAAGTACTACCTACCACTGTTTTTTTTTTTTTTTTTCATGCAATCGTTTTATTAACTAATGAGGTGTCTAGTTCCCTCTTGTGGTGAAAAACATGACATACACCTGTGTTAGTGAAGGATAAACAGTGACCTCTCGTGGCGTATTGATACTACTACATCCACTTTTAGATATGTTGGCAAAGAAGTCTTGATAGCAATGGCGAGATTGATTAATTAATGTTGTATAAAACTCATGAAATTAAATCTAAAAAAGACCATTAAATGTTAAATGGAAAACATCTGCACTATTTTGAGTTTTGAATTATGTTAGAGGATAGTCGTTTAAGATACTTTCAATCAATTGTGTTGTGTAGTGTTTTTTCTCTAAAACAAAAAAAAAAAAAAAAATGATTTCAACGTTCTTTATACTCTTTATTTTTATATATTTGATCAAAACCAAACATCTGAAGCAAAGATTTAACAGTTTCTGACTAGTAAACCTCGACACCATCAACATAGGGGAACATCATTGATACTTACAACATACATGGTAAAACGTACATGTATGTCAAGCTTGAGATTTATCAGATAAACTGACCTCAATTACAAATCCCCTGATGGGCAGAGCTGGTGAAAGAAAACATTTGAGTGAAGCCATAGTTTGTCAAAGAAACATTAATCATAACTATTCACTTTGATGGTCTGTACATACGGATCTGCTGTGTCCATCAGCGACAAAGCCATACAAACATTAGAATGGAAGACTTTGGCTATTTACATTAAACCGAGGCAGACTTTGCTGCTCAGTCGTGCTGTACAATAAACAATTAACCCCCTAACCCACAATTCAAAGTGCAATTCCAACACTCATTACCTTTAGAGTGATTTCCTCCGTACAGCATTATTAAAAGTCGAGCTATAACTGAATTACTTTTGCAACTTTTAACCACTGTGTTTCCAATTTTCCACTTTCTGGTGTCCTGTTTTCAATCTTGTGTGTGAAAAACCTCAACATCAAACCATATTTTCCTTCATTAAGATTAAGTGATATGCCAACAAATTAATTTATTCTTAGAGTCTAGATCACAATTTTGATTTTATTACAATTTATGAACATTTACTGTCTTTATATTGTGTTTAAGAGGTAACAAACCCCATGTGCTCATTCTGAAAGTTCACACTAGGGCTGCAACTATCAATTATTTTAGTACTATTTCTTTTGTACATTATACATATATTTTTAACCAAATAAAGATTGAAATATGCTGATTGAAGGCTTCTAGATAGAAAATAATTTTAAATAAAGTGCATTATTGATAACAATCAGACATTGTTTATTTCGATGTAACAATGTTGCTGTCTTTATTATAAAAAAAAGGTCTTTCTGTGTGTGTTTTAGTGTCTGTTTAGTCCACATAACAATTACGACTATCAAAATATGACTTAAATTATTGTTTATAGTCACAATTAGTCGATTAATTGTTGCAGCCCTAGTTCCCACTTCACTGTGATTAGTTAAATCCACTTGACAGCTTGACAGAGAGGGGAAAAGGTGTTCTATATCGTTAAAATATTGTCAAAGGGATCAGATTAGATTTCATCCAGCCCTATCTTCTTTAACGCATTTCAGTTTTTCCAACAAACTTAATTACGACATAGAAAACACATTTTGATGAGGCATTGGTTTTACATTGTAACAACAACCTAAGAGCTAAGAGGAGAACAGTCACGGGGCAGTGTTTAGCCTGAGCAGTCCCACACGAACAGGAAACAGTCTGGTTCACAATAAAACACGCTTGAGAGAAAGGGTTTGTGGGTGATATTTGGGCTAATGACGGCTTTACATTGTGTTCAAGAGGTTTTCAATGGACATGTTCCCGAGAGACATTCATGAAAGTGAAATCAAAACACGCACAAGTGCCGAGTTGAGTCTGAATTGTGATGGAATGATTGAAGAAGTCACTGTCACATAATAAACAATACATAGGCTACATAAAGGTTAGAATATCTATACAAAGTAATGCTGTACACTTTAAACAATCAATTCACTGTACAATATCAACACACGGTGGCTAGATAGCTCTACAATTTTTCCATTTTCTTTCAAAAGTAGCTCTAACCATCATCAAAAATAAAAAATAGTTTGCCCAATATGTTTACATTCCCTGTCCTGGTTTCTTGTAAATGGACCCGCAGAAGGACGTCGTGGTAAAGCGAATTGAAACAGTCTTAAGAGCTGAGGAACGGGACATCGCTGCCATTTTTATTTTGACTCTCTACCACCAACGACAAAGTGCTGCTGCTGCTCAGAAAAACACACACAAACGCACGCACAAATGCACACTATTCCTGAGTATGAACTGTAGGAGATTTTTGGCGCTACTCTACTGGATAAAAAGACCTCAATACGAAGTGAAAAGCAAATACCGAGCTAGTATAACAGGCATGAACTCGAGAAAGGCATGCCGCTATTGAGGATGTGGAGGTTGTAGTGTACAGACATAACACCCGGAGTAATTGTTATTGTAGAAAACATTATTAAGGCTATATTCTGTAAAGAAAGAACCCAAGTGACAACAAGACAAACACAAACTTCAGGAATCTATAATCTAACCTAGTGCAGTACGATCAGTCCAGCTAATTCAAACAGATTTCTTTCCTGCCCAAAGCTGAAAACTATACCTGGGTCTAAAAACATTATTATAATTTATGAATGAGGATATGAAGTTTAACCATTTCAGCACTTTACTGTTCTCACTGCTGCAGCAAACCTAACAATTCCACAAGAAGAACTGACTATGATCTTGTTTCTTATCATTCGTCTTGATTATTATTAGTATTAGCTGAGATCTAAGCTTCTTTTCATGACCAATGCAGATTTTTATATTCCAGAGCAGAAGAAATGAAACGCTGACACTTTGTAGCCAATAAATGGGAGTGATTTAGTTATTTTTACCAGAATTATGTGATATGAAATTGCTATAATCTCAGTAACGTTTGCAATCGAAATTAGGGAAAAACAATGTATAGAAAGGATTTTTATGCATTCACTACAGCCCTGTCTCACTACAAATGTGTGTCAAAGTCAAATTTTGATGAACAAAAGTTAGAAAAAATAATTCCTGCCAGTCGCCATCAAATTGTTGTGCTGTAAAATCCTCTTCATAAAGTCATAGTGCAATATTTAGCTCACTTGTAAAACTGTACAGGAACATGTAAATATGTCGCTTTATACGTTAGATGTAAATTTATTCAGTTTTTAGCTGTTACAATGACAGATTTATAGCATTTTATTCTTACTGTGACACAGATATTTAATGCCATCTTTTTATTTTTGATAACTTTTGCTGGTTGGTTGCATGTTTGTAACAAAAACAATTTTCCCATGGGGATGAATAAAAGTAACTATAATTCTTATTAATACTGCCCTAAAAAAATTGCTTCATGAATTTCTTTTAGACGAGTTGGTTCGATCAAAATACAGGTTATAGCTTTGAGGTTACAGTTGCTTAAAAAGGGAAACTATAATTCAAATAAGACCATTATTGAAAGGAAACGTAAACACTGACGCAGTAAATCAGTAAATCTTTAGAAGCTATAAATGTGCCTGGCTCCTGTGAGTATACCACATAAGAACACCAACAAAGAAAAGAAAACTTCAAAATAAATCAGCAGTCTCAAGCCTCTGCTCGTCATAAGCCAAATGAACAAGAACTAAGCGTGTGTTTTCTGCATTGGTCGGCTGGTTTGTAAGGTTTGACCCACTCTGAACACCACTTACACTGTATGTAACCATAAAAAACTTCATAGCTTCTCCAGATCCTTCAAGATCCTTCCAACATTCACGCTGCTTCCATTTCCCATTGATTGCACTGATCTCGAGTTTAATAAATCACTATTAGAGTCGCACCAGTATACTTCACCGCTGATATTTGATTTTTGTGAAGGAAAGAGGTGTTCTGTATGTTTTGTGCACATACAGGCTATATTACAGTAGTCTGGAAAAAGGAAAAGTTTCAACAGCGTTCACTTCCTGCACTGGAGTGTCCTTCGATGCTGATTTTGACGTCGTGGGGGATAAAAGAGGGTTTGGGCAGAGACAGCGGCGGTTCATCCTCCCCTTTCTCAGTCTGGTCCCGCTCTGGAGCCGACCAACGTCTTTTCCGGACAATCGGTCTCTGTGGCGTTCCAGTTTTGTCGTTCTGAACCGCTTCCTCCCTCACATCGTGTCCAGGACTGTTCCTTACGCCAGGCTGAGGTTCAGTGTTCGGACAAGAGACGGGGTGGTCCATGCTCTTCAGTTTCGCGCCCAAAATCGGTCCGTCTGAGAGTGAGCCGTTCCTGAGGCCGCGGAGGGTGAGGGACACGCACACGTCGCCCACACACAGTTTAGCGCAGGACAGTTCGAACAGCTGCGTGGTCCGGTCCGGGCAGCAGGACGACCATCCCTGACCGAACACAAAGAAGGGGTACTCCACCAGGACCTCCACGCACACCTGGATCACAAACAGAGGGCAACAGTCAAAATGCGTAGAATGGAGGTCATCAGGATAAATCATTTTCCTCTTATTCCCTTTCGCAGAGTCTAATAGGTTTAGGAAGTATTGAATGAAGGAGCCTTTTAAATATACAAGACTGAGTTTACACTTGAAGGCCTTTAAACCATCTTATTTCCTGCTTTCATTCCCCAAACACAAGCATTTTAAGAACAAAGAGGATTAAATGGGTTTTGTTTGGGGAGCAGTTGGTAACACTGTTAGGATACAAAAATTTCGATAGTAAGGAACAGACTTAACAAAAAAATATTCTCCTAAAATAATAGTACTTTCTGATTTTCTATCTGATTTTTGATACTTTTCACAACCCTTCAGTGTAGCAACAAGCAAATGAGATGGTGAGAAATTCTACATTTTCACAGGAGCTTCTCTCATGCTTTAGTTAAAGGTGCACTATGTAACTTTTCTGGTGGAGGGTTTGCCACCTGCTTATCTTAGTGAAGATATTATTGTCTTGCTTTGCTGTATTCAATAATCATATCTAAAATTGAATTTAATTAAATTACAGTTGTTTTCTGAAATAAATAAATACATAAATAAAACTTCCTGGTGCCGTCACCTGCTTGTCTCCATGGAGATTCATAACATTAATGCCATACTGTTTAAGAATCTAGGTAAGGCTATAACATCTCCATGGAGACAAGTAGCTGGCGGACGTTCTAACTGAAATTTTACGTGGTGCACCTTTAATTATCTATGATTTTTCTTTAGTCGGCACAAATAAAAAGTGGGACTGAAAGACAAAGGCCTAAATGGCTGTGCAGTAGAGCTGCTCACGGTATCCCAAGGGCCTTCAAGTTTACTCAATAGATGTTTACTTTATGCTGAATAACACAACACATTAGAACTTAATTTTCACAATTTCCTTAATATCAATTATATTAGAGCTGCAAGATTAATCGTAGTCTAATCGAAAACCTAATGGAAACAATTAACAAATTGCAAAGACTGCAAATTTTGAAGTACCAAAATTATATCCACAAACAACAAAATATCTTGTTTTACTCTGCATAAAAACTGCCAACCCAGTACGGTAGTTTAGATCTGTACATGTTCTGAAATACTTATGTGTTTTTTATTGGTTTGTCATTTCATAAATTCTATTTCAGTCTTTTTGTCAAAATGTAAACTTTGAACAAAGTCTTATTACCAAAACATACATTGCAAATCTAATTGCAATACTTCTTACTTAAAAATCTCAATTAGATGTTCTTCCCAAATTATGCAGCTCCAAATGACAACTTATGAGTAAAAAATAATTTCAGCTCAGAAGCCTGACCCTTAGTCAGCAGGTAATGAAGTGATGAAATGTCAAAAAGCATCACAAAACAACATTGTCGAGAAGTATGTCACATATTGGTGTCGATGTTCTTAAGACAGTGTGCAGTGTGTTCACAGAATAATTCATCGTATTTTTTGACATTTAGCTTAAGAAAATGACTTACCTGTGCTTTGAGCTCTCCCACAGAGAACTGTATGACCACAGCGTTGGGCGTTTGTCCGCTGTCGATGCGCTCCACAGTGCTGGAGTCGATCTTGAGCTCACTGCTGATCTCTGCGCTCTGAATGAAGTCCTCCGTCTTCAGGTCCTCCACTCTCTTCAGCTCGCCGTCCGCCAGCTGGATGATGGACCCTCTCATGAAGAACGGCGGGAGCGGCACGGGCGAGGCGGGCGAGGAGATGGAGGGAGACGCCTGGACGGACACGGGCGCAGGAGAAGGTGCCGGCGAGGGGGCGGGGTTAGCGGGCGGAGCTGGCAGCGCAGGGGCCTGGGTCACAGCGGGCACAGCTTGGCTCCCATCTGGTGCCAGGGCCTCACACTTGGACAGCGCTGTGGCCAGATAGGCGTGGGGCATGGCGGTGGATATCTGCGGCGTGGTGGTGGCGGTCAGAGCTGTCACGGCGCGGCTCACCTCCATCTCCGTGCTGCTGTTGTTGCTGCTGACTGGAATGAGGAGGGACTGCCCGCTCGGGATGACCACGTGCTGGGGCAGGGCCGTGTGGTAGCTCACGGCGTGCTGGTTGGCGCTGGTGATGTAGCCGATAATTGGAGGTTGGGTGTTGGAGTAGATGTTTGCTGGCAGCTCCTCGTGGGGGAGGGTGGTTTGGATGACAGCATGCGAAGCGACAGATTTCACCACCTCTGAGGACGAGAGGGGAGTGAACGAGGAAGTCCTGGCCACTGGCTTGCCTAAACAAATGCCTCCCTTGTCAGTCTGGACGATGGAGATCTTGTTTGGTTCATGATCAGTGGCGTGGTTGGGCTGAGCGACCAACACGAGAGAGGTCTGGAGCCCTGAAGAGTTTTGGCCGTAATCCGCAGGCAAGAGGATGTGTCTGGCTTCGTAACTCTGAACCGGCTGGTGGTTTATTGGCTGACTAGCGGCTTTGGAGTGCTTGACCATTTCCAGCTCCCCATTCAACATCGCCTTACCCTCCAGTTTCTTTCCATCTGTGTATTGGACGACAAGCTGAGAGGGAGCAAGGGTGAGCGTTTGGGGCAGGACAGCTGTGTGCGGGTGAAGTTGAAGGTGCGTTGTGGGAGAAGCGACCGCGTTTCCACTCACGGTTAGCGGAGCTCGGCTGTCCAGATGGATGTATTGGCTGGGGACTTGCGGACTGCTGGACAAGGTCACTGGTGTAAGCTCAGTGGGGGAGAGACCCATCGGAAACTGGTGCTCTGCTTTGGTGTTTGAAGAGATGATCGCAGTCGTGTAGCCGTCTAATTGTGTACGCTGCTGCCCCACAGAGCTGTTTGGCACTGTGCTGGCGTTAGTGGTGATTATGTGCGAGGAGATGTAGCCAGCGTAAGGCCCAGAGCTGATAAACTGGACATTGGGTGCTAGTTGGGCCAGTTGGATAGCTCCGGCCTGTTGTGGGAGAGCTGCAGGGTAAACTGTAGGCAGAGAAGCCAAGGGGACCGCAGCGAGGGCAGTGGAGGATATCGAAGAGGACGGAGAGGCTGAGGAGGCGGAGGACACAACGCATTTGGGGCTTTCGGCGTCTCTGGATTTGCAGCGTTCACTCGCGACACTGGCCAGCCACGCGAGGTTCTCGGTGTGCAGACTTTCGGCGACCACTGCAGCTGCTGGAGGAGCCGCTGCGGCCACAACAACGGGCCGCTGCTCCAGGGCCAAAATCTCACGCTTCTTTGGTGGCAAGCATCCATTACTCCGCTCCTGGTTGGATTTCATTTTGCCAGGTATGTTTAAGAATGTTGAGGTTAAGGAGAGCTCCTCTGAAAACAAACTGTTTTTCTCCTCTTCACTCACTGTTTTTATGCACTTTTGTAGAAGAGAGTAACTGGCGTTGAATGTGCTCACTGGTGAACAGGCGCTGGTCTACAACTCAACACGACGGAGTGACTCCAGCTCACTAGATGAGCTCCAGCCTCTTCATGGGGAATCATCTCTGGACAAAGTGTCTCCTTCACAAAGACAACCGGAATCTGAAACAGAGAATAAAATACTTGTATCAGCAATGGTATTAAATTATAAACAATTTGTTATATTTTTCTAAAAACAAAACGTATGATGATGACAGTTAAAAGTCAAGTGTACTCCAGATCTTTCCAACATAACAAAAGCAATTTATTATTTTGCCACTAGATGGTACCTCTGTCACTGGGTTAGGGTCACTACACATCACTCCCACCAATCACTTTTCTTGCAAAAAATACACACCCAGAGGACAGGGCTGTCAAAACTTATAAATGAGCTATTAAGCAGCTAGACACAGTAATTTGCAGGGTTTTTTTAATACTTAACATTCGTTAGCATATTTACTCAACAAAAATACATTTGCATATTGCATTTAATTTGCATATACTTGCATTTATGCAAAGTAAAGCTGCAAAATGTACATTTAATGTATTGTTATTGCCAGATCACCCAACCAGAACATATGTGGTACACAATCTGATAAAAAAGACATACATGTAAAAAATAAAAAATGAAATGGGACATGTATTTTAAAGAAATAATGAAATATGCTGAATAACATCTTGACAGTGTCCCTGCTGTGTCAGTTTGAGTGGCACTCGCTTATCTCCAGGTCATTGGACTCTCGTAGCTCATTAGTCAAAAGCATCACACGTCTCTTCATTCATTTTTATCCACCTACGATTCATTCAGAGCAACAGTCCTTTTGGACAAAACTAGGTGTTCATAATGTGGTGGAGATCCCCTGTAGCTGCAGTTACAGACATGTTACATAAAGGCTCATGAGAAATCACAAAGGTCGATACTTGGTCAGTCTGTCACAGCCCCGTAAGAGATGGTTTAGTCAAGGTCACTGTATTAACTCTTAACACGGGTCTACTTTTCCTGACACAGCCACAGAGCTAAAGGAAAACAATGAGGCAGGACTCAAAAACAAAAAATAGATGTATAGAAATACACACATAGTTTAAGGTATATATTTGCACTCTTGTTTATCTTGCAAATGACATGATACTTTTGATTATACTGCTATTCTTTTACTGCTGCTGTAGAATCACTGTAATTTCCCCCATTGTGGGACAAATAAAGCTTCTCTTATGTTATCATCTTGTTTTCAGTACACTGCAACATCAGGCACTACGAGGAGGCTGTAGGAGTGAGGACGAAATGACAGATGGAGGATTTGTAGAAAAAGACGAGGGAGAATTGATCAACAACAATAGAAGAGCATTGCTTCTCCTGACCCACATTGAGCGGAGCCTGCAGCATCGGAGCGCCATAGCCCCCTCCGCGCCGCACCGAGAGACCCCCCCGATTCAGCAGCAGCAACACGGCCGCTACTGCTACAGCCCTGGCTACGCTGTGCAGCAACCCCACCTCGACCATATATTGTGTCTACACTGTAATGACATCACTTCTTCTGAGTACAACCTGGGTGCGCAGTTCAGGCGTTAAGCGTAGTAGCAGGCGAATGCAACACAACAAATGCTCTTGAGGTGTCTTTTCCTCATTTGACCTGGACAAACCCACTGACATAATGTAAAATAACCACATAACTGTCCCTTAGCCCTTTTAAAGTAGCATATAATCAGATACAAGCTACTATAAATCTATGAAGGAAGCGTAATGACAAGATTTAGTGACACAACCCCCAATGCATCCGCTGTGTGGTTTGATATTGTCACCTCTGAGACCCCCATCATGCAGTGGAATAGACAGACTACTCTCTGTTCACAACGATGCTTTTCAACAGCCAATGATCACATGTGTCTCTCTTTCATACTCCCACATAAAAAAAGAAACTGCACAGAAATAGGTCTGTGTGTATTCATGGGTTTCAGCTTCCTGTTTATAAGTGACAATTTGAGGACTTCACACCATTCAAAAGATAGAAAGATCGGTTTTGTTTTTTGCGTTGTTTTGAATTGTGCAAGCTTTTTAACACTCTGAAACCCATGGATAGTGAATGTGATGGTGTCATTCAGGTGACATGACCCCTCCAGCTATAAGCAGCTTGCACTATCAGTCCATCATGTTAACTCATTTCTATCATTACTACTCAGCAATAGCAACACTACTGCAGTCGTAAAACCTTACCAAGACAATCAAATTATTACTGGTTGAGCTACATAGTCTTGTGATTATGTTACTATGCAAATACGGAGAACAAATAGTCCACTTCAAGCTGTTGTCATTGCTCTTGTATCAATCTGCTCCAGTCAAGGATATATTCTAGATACAGTGCACAGCATACGGCTAAATTTAGAAAACAAAAACTTCATTATCAATGTGAGCTCGGGCACTGAACAGAAAGGGAGGTAGAGTGAAACAGTCCATGCATGCATACACTTATTCTACAACAGTCTAACCTCAATCCTACGACAAACACCGCTGCTTCTTAACGCACAGAGCAAATCAATATAGTACACTGCTGTTTCTATTATCCCGAAGAGCTGTTTTACTGGCCTTTTCCTCTGTACAACATGCGTGCGTGTCCCTTTAAGAGGCGGACCGACCGTGTAGCAGACCCAAGCAGACAGTAAGAGCAGGCAGCGGGTTAAAGCTGTTCTTCACAATGACTCCTGAGTTCTGCATCGCACATCGCAACCTCAAAGTGCATGTCCGAAATTCCCTGTGGGCACAAACACCTCACGCACAAAGCTCCAGAAGCGTTGTTGTAGCTGAATCCTCTGCCTCTACGTCTCCTCAATGATGCTGTGACTGTTGCCTCCGGGGGGCTACAGAATGACACCAAGTGTGGAGAGAGAGTGTAGTAGCGGGGCAGAAAAATACTACTATGCCACAAATCAAGCACAAAAGATTGGACCTCCTCCTTCTCCCCTCCTCCAGAAGCAGAACTAAGAATAGCTCACCAGTCTCTCCACAGCCACTGCTTGTGTAGAGCATGTCCAAGGATTCTTCCTGCCTCCCGGAGCGTGCATGAGTGCGTAATGTGTATGTGTTGGACGTGTCTCCTCACTCTCTTCCTGGACCTCTCTTTCCTCTTTGTGCTGCTGCTGCTGCTGCTGCTGCTTTCCTTTCCAGTCCAGTCCTCTTGTTGTTGCCACTGCACCTCTCCCTTCCTCTTTCAGCTTTTCTGCAATGGGATGGTGGTGAAGGAGGTTCCCCCACTTGCTGAAGCTCCAAGTCCTGCGAGAAAGAGAGAAAGAGAGAGAGAGAGCCTGCTCCAGCGTGTGTTATGCAAGGCCACCAGACCGCCAGCTTCTTCTCTGCCTGGCTACTTTGCTCGCTCACTCGCTCTGCCTCCCCTCCCCTTCCCCGCTCCTTTCTCTCTCAGTACTCCACTGACAGCTCCTCCCCCAGCCAGCCTCATCAGCCGCATCAGGTATTCATTCAAAAAAACACACTCCACTTGGCTCGGTGCCCAGACTACGCTCACACAGAGAGAGAGGAAAGGAGGGGGAGGGCGCAACAGACGACGAAGGCACTGGGAGGGAGAAAAGCCAAATCGAGAGAGGGTTTGCTCAGAAAGGCTACATATTGTGGGTATCTGTGTAGGTTAGGGTTGTCAAAAGTATCGACAATCGGATGCTTATCAATACAAAAACAAGTACTGAAACTAGAAAACATATTTTTTGGGCGAGTTTCCATCTAAAAAACACATAAACAGGAAAAAATTTGACCTTTCATTAACAGTTTTATAATGATCTTGAGCTTTATCAGAGCTGGTACAAGAAGAACACAATGTTTAAAACTTAACATAAAAAAGAGCATTTTTAATTATCATTGTGACGTTGAAATCTGTATCTTGAATCTAGTATATTCCTTTTTTATTCATTTTAGCACCGTGACAACAGTAGTGTAGGCTATTTACAATGCTGTAAGTAGTTAGACATGTGATACATATCACATATAATAAAACAATATTGGTTTTGGAGATATGCACAATTTGAACATTTAGTGTATCGACACAAATGTAACCTATTAAAAAGAGACAAAACGTCTTACCCAAACAAGGGTATAAAGTGATATTTCTGCCCTTTTGTGGTTCATTGTATGTTCAAGTCATGTTTTGTGTGATACTTGAACATCCCTTTAGTGCTGTAGTGCATTTTAACACTCACATATAAGATATACAGTGCATACTCTGGACTCTGGATTAAATCAAAACATCAAAGCCGTTTTAATGCACGTTCATTTTCATACAGTAAACGAAAAGAGGCAAATCTCCTCCTAATCTGCCCATACAAGCTGCTGCCATACTATTACCAGCACAGCCTCTCTAAACAGCTGTACAGAAACCATGAGCCAACCTGTCATGCTCAAGATCTTAAGGCCTCACATCGCTCCAATACTTCAATTATTAATGATAAACAACTCCACCCTCCCTCCAGGGCGGTGCTTCTCATAGGCCACCATCGCTAGCACAGCACTTATGGCCAAGCAAGTTTTACCTGGTCTGTTTTCATGATTGAAAGTACTTTTCTAGAACAATTTGCAATTTCCAGCTAGGTACTCCTGATCATGAACCGCTCAAGTTCTGGAGAAGGCTCTATGGCTGCCCAATAATTCTGAAGTTGACCCAGCTGTATTTATAGGATATGGGTCAAATGCAGAGGATACAATTCTCTACAAGGGCAATAGGCTGTATTCAACCTTAACTAAGCCCATGGATGATGTTTTGACACTTACCTTTGTCTCACTTCCTTCATGAAGTTGTTGTAAGCAGCAGAAATGAAAACAATGAGAGACTGGGGGGAGTGGAGGGGCAGCACAATGTCAGTGTCAACACACAACAAAATTACATTTCTCTGTCTTGAACTGGCTCACTGTAATATTGAGGTCTGTATTAATGCTGCCTACAATGCCTGATGCAACAATAAAATAAAGGAGGGAAAAAACCTGAAATAGGTATATTAAATATATTAAATATATTATATTATAGGTATATAAATGTGTCTAAATGTAGTTATTAAACTTTGTAGTCTTACAATATATTTTCTGACATAAACAATACAATGAATCAAATTGTAAATTTGTATAGCTGATTTAGAACATAGTTTTTAGTTTTTTCCTGGATTTATGGCCATTATTTACTCTTCTCGTACTATTGAGCACAGCCCTCTCCAGCTAAAACTCCACTTATAATGTGGCCTGACACTGTAATAGTAAATGCTTTACTATTTCACAGATATAAAAGGTAATGTTCTATTATTTACCTTGTGGTAGTTTCCCCTCTGCTGACGGTGCAGTTGTGCGCTCTGGAGCTCTGAACACCACAGTGATATGTCCAGACATGTTACACACACATGGTCCACGGAGGCATAGGCGGCACCCGCACACAAGGAAAACACTACTCCTGCGTAATAACCATTACTACTACTATTACTCATAAAACCATGTGACCTTGAGTCATGGGCTCGTTGTGTTCCCAGGAGCATTGCTACAGGCTGTCGTAATACTGTGCTCCTGGAGCGATTTTTAAGCTTTGAGAGATATATCTAGCTGTAATTCCAGTAAAATAAATAAAAGTCAAACAAACTAAACGTGGATTGTCCGCATACACACATGACACGTGTCATTCATGTGGATTATGTGCAAGTTCACTGGGGAGAAAAGCAGAAAACTTTCTTTGCAGCCAGGCGCGTTCACGTTCATGTGGAGCTAGAGCGACGTGCGCGCTCCAGACGCTGCGTGGGGAGAATGGGAAAGCGCTTGCTGCCATGGCAACAGGGCAGCTCCACAGTCTCTGGTCCCCATTAAGAAAGATGGTTGGCAACACCATGGGTCTCCAAACTGTGGAGTAGCATCACATTAAAAAGGACCTATTGAAAGGCTGTGAATCCAGCGGCTAATTAAAAAGAGCAAATGTCTCAGACAGGTGAGCGGGCCCACTCTGTGTGGCCTTTGTCTCAATATGATTTACATCAGCTGCACGAGTCTCAGCTGCACTCATACAAAACCACTGCTTTGTCATCATGTGTTTAAATAGTCTCATCTCTGGTCACAGTTCACAGATTCATTGACCATAGCTGCTGATTGGATTTGAGTTTGCCATAAGGACTATTTGTACAAGAAACAACGTCAACAACATGTGAAAAGCATTGCTTTCTTAAAAACATGTTTTAGACAATTATAAAAGAACTGAGGTTTAATCAGGCTTAAAATCAATACTCTTTTTGAGAAAGTAAAAAAAAAAATCTTGAATTTTGAAATTTTGAATCATCAGTCAAAGGCATTGTTGTCCACACCTTGAATACTGTGACAAACAAAATAGCAGAGCAAAACCAATTTCAGCCGTAGAGCCAAAAGCCTGTTCATTCAGCTGAAAATAGCAGACTTCTGCTTACGCACATCACCAGAACAGAGTTTAGGCAACCAAAGGATTGGTGGGAGTGATTTGTGGAGGAGGAATGAAGCCACCAAAGAAAGTGCAGGGAAAAATACAAGAATCTGATGAATCACAAGTGAGCGCGTTCAAAGAAATGACACACAGCCTATAATTCTACATATTATTGGTCATATTGAACTTATATTTATTTTTGCAGGTCAAGAAGAATTGTCCCACAGCTAAACTTAGTGTTGTGGCTCAAATCATTTACAATTAGTGTTAGTAATTGATTTTAAAATGACCTCAGTGACCTCTGCTCTACTACCAACTGCAGTGCAATTTCAAAAAAAAGACTTTAGGGGGCAGTATTCAGGCTTCAGAGTTATGTCACTGTAAATACATATAGCTTACACAGCTTTGGTCCTCATATTTCAAATGTTTTGTGTTGTTTTGGATTCTGGCAGAAGAAGACAACTGCACGTATGGAGTGATGCGGATCTTTTGATAGCAACTGCTTAAAGATCAGGCGTGTCTTTGTCAACAGAGTTCTTCATTCAGGCAGTGCCCAGCAGCCTGTAATTACTTGAGAGGAATATCAACAGGCAAAGTCACAGTGAGGTGAAGGGCAAGCTCAGATCACTGCACCTATAAGCACTGCAGCTGATGCTCAGAATTTAATAATTTACACAGATCTCAGCGTTTGGAGAGGCTCTGCTCAGACTGTCAATGGAAGTGTACTTTTGCTTTCATGAGGTTAAAAATATGGCTTGATTTGGACTTTATTTGTTCCTTTCAAATGCTACTTGCCAACTGGGTCTTTTAATTGACTTAATTTGGTTAGTTGCACATTTTTGGAATAAAATCTATAGCAACAAACTCCCATGGATGTTGAATTTTCTATGAACAATGTGATTTGTATTGGTAAATAAATGTTCTGACCATTAATATTTGTATGTATTTCTTATAGATTCATAAAGGTTTAGGAAACAGAGACAACTGGAGGCAAAAGGTATGATTTGTTTCATATTAATTTATTGACGCAAAAAGAAAGATTAATTCAAAATCCCAGATTTTTTCACAATCCCTGACTTGCATTTATGGATTTATGCACGCAAAATTAGATTTGCATATAAATATTTGTGAATAAAACATATTTTTGTTTTGTGAATCTGTGTTTTTGCATGCGAGAATCTGATACTGAATTTGAGGATCACCTAAATTGTGCATTCTTCACCTTTGTGAATGTGGATATTTATGAGACAAATGTTACACATTTTGTAAAAAATATCTATGCAGAATTTTGGATTCACGCAAAATCCGGATTTATTCAAAAAGTTAGACTTGCATGCAGAATTTTTTCACACAAATTCTCAATTGTAAAAATTAAGTTACATTTTATTTTGAAATCTGTAGTTTTGCATGTGAGTGTGTGACTTTGCATTTGTGGATCGCTCACCACGTGCATTCATCCTCTGATCTCGCCGAGGACCTTTTTGACACAAACATTCCGCGTTTCTGCACTCTCTCAACTCATTCAGAAGACAGCGCTGTTCCTCTGGTAAACACTAGGGGCAGTGTTGGTGTTTTTTTTTTTAGCCTTTCCCGGTTCCGTCACATACAAATGAATGAAGCCAATCCCCTTATTAAAGTATATAAAACTTGTTATTTAATGATATTTATGGCATTTATCTGCTATCCTCACCTGTAACATGTAAAAAAGAGAATGGTTTGTGGTCGCTAGATGCTCACAAGAAGCACAAAGAATTCTCAACTTGAAGTCAGTAAGCCTTTAGCTCACATGACTGTACACGTTATTTATTTAAAATAAAATTCAAAATGGATTATTCATAACTTGCGTGTTTTGTGAGCTAATGCTAACGGCTATAGGGAAAATATATGAGGTCGTGTTGCTAAGTGGTCGATAGCACGAGCAGTGAATGCCGTGTCTACTTATTTAAATGTCTGCTGAAATACTATGCTGCTAGCTAGAACAACGATAAACATGTTATGTAACCCATCCAGCGACTTCACTCTGGTCTCTCTACCGCGGTGAAGTTAGTTTCACGTTGGACGTTGGACATTCGCCTCCACAACAACACCGACAGTTCCCACTGACTAAACCCAGCCTGCTCAATCCCGGTGCGGGGAGCTCACGCAAGGCGCACCGCTCTGAAAGCTCGTCGATTAGATTTAGGGACCGACAATAAATTACAACTCTTGTGAATTGCGTATGTCAAAAATTGAA
>CM033626.1:24744102-24925654 GCA_019453435.1 Rhinogobius similis | reverse complement strand
AAAGGAAAACAATGAGGCAGGACACAAAAACAAGAAATAGGTGTATAGAAATACACACAGTTTAAGGTCTATTTTTGCACTCTTGTTTATCTTGCAAATGACATGATACTTTTGATTATACTGCTATTTTTTTTACTGCTGCTGTAGCATCACTGTAATTTCCCCCATTGTGGGACAAATAAAGCTTCTCTTATGTTATCATCTTGTTTTCAATACACTGCAACATCAGGCACTACGAGGAGGCTGTAGGAGTGGGGACGAAATGACAGATGGAGGATTTGTAGAAAAAGACGAGGGAGAATTGATCAACAACAATAGAAGAGCATTGCTTCTCCTGACCCACATTGAGCGGAGCCTGCAGCATCGGAGCGCCATAGCCCCCTCCGCGCCGCACCGAGAGATCCCCCCGATTCAGCAGCAGCAACACGGCCGCTACTGCTACAGCCCTGGCTACGCTGTGCAGCAACCCCACCTCGACCATATATTGTGTCTACACTGTAATGACATCACTTCTTCCGAGTACAACCTGGGTGCGCAGTTCAGGTGTTAAGCGTAGTAGCAGGCGAATGCAACACAACAAATGCTCTTGAGGTGTCTTTTCCTCATTTGACCTGGACAAACCCACTGACATAATGTAAAATAACCACATAACTGTCCCTTAGCCCTTTTAAAGTAGCATATAATCAGATACAAGCTACTATAAATCTATGAAGGAAGCGTAATGACAAGATTTAGTGACACAACCCCCAATGCATCCGCTGTGTGGTTTGATATTGTCACCTCTGAGACCCCCATCATGCAGTGGAATAGACAGACTACTCTCTGTTCACAACGATGCTTTTCAACAGCCAATGATCACATGTGTCTCTCTTTCATACTCCCACATAAAAAAAGAAACTGCACAGAAATAGGTCTGTGTGTATTCATGGGTTTCAGCTTCCTGTTTATAAGTGACAATTTGAGGACTTCACACCATTCAAAAGATAGAAAGATTGGTTTTGTTTTTTGCGTTGTTTTGAATTGTGCAAGCTTTTTAACACTCTGAAACCCATGGATAGTGAATGTGATGGTGTCATTCAGGTGACATGACCCCTCCAGCTATAAGCAGCTTGCACTATCAGTCCATCATGTTAACTCATTTCTATCATTACTACTCAGCAATAGCAACACTACTGCAGTCAGAAAACCTTACCAAGACAATCAAATTATTACTGGTTAAGCTACATAGTCTTGTGATTATGTTACTATGCAAATACGGAGAACAAATAGTCCACTTCAGGCTGTTGTCATTGCTCTTGTATCAATCTGCTCCAGTCAAGGATATATTCTAGATACAGTGCACAGCATACGGCTAAATTTAGAAAACAAAAACTTCATTATCAATGTGAGCTCGGGCACTGAACAGAAAGGGAGGTAGAGTGAAACAGTCCATGCATGCATACACTTATTCTACAACAGTCTAACCTCAATCCTACGACAAACACCGCTGCTTCTTAACGCACAGAGCAAATCAATATAGTACACTGCTGTTTCTATCATCCCGAAGAGCTGTTTTACTGGCCTTTTCCTCTGTACAACATGCGTGCGTGTCCCTTTAAGAGGCGGACCGACCGTGTAGCAGACCCAAGCAGACAGTAAGAGCAGGCAGCGGGTTAAAGCTGTTCTTCACAATGACTCCTGAGTTCTGCATCGCACATCGCAACCTCAAAGTGCATGTCCGAAATTCCCTGTGGGCACAAACACCTCACGCACAAAGCTCCAGAAGCGTTGTTGTAGCTGAATCCTCTGCCTCTACGTCTCCTCAATGATGCTGTGACTGTTGCCTCCGGGGGGCTACAGAATGACACCAAGTGTGGAGAGAGAGTGTAGTAGCGGGGCAGAAAAATACTACTATGCCACAAATCAAGCACAAAAGATTGGACCTCCTCCTTCTCCCCTCCTCCAGAAGCAGAACTAAGAATAGCTCACCAGTCTCTCCACAGCCACTGCTTGTGTAGAGCATGTCCAAGGATTCTTCCTGCCTCCCGGAGCGTGCATGAGTGCGTAATGTGTATGTGTTGGACGTGTCTCCTCACTCTCTTCCTGGACCTCTCTTTCCTCTTTGTGCTGCTGCTGCTGCTGCTGCTGCTTTCCTTTCCAGTCCAGTCCTCTTGTTGTTGCCACTGCACCTCTCCCTTCCTCTTTCAGCTTTTCTGCAATGGTATGGTGGTGAAGGAGGTTCCCCCACTTGCTGAAGCTCCAAGTCCTGCGAGAAAGAGAGAAAGAGAGAGAGAGCCTGCTCCAGCGTGTGTTATGCAAGGCCACCAGACCGCCAGCTTCTTCTCTGCCTGGCTACTTTGCTCGCTCACTCGCTCTGCCTCCCCTCCCCTTCCCCGCTCCTTTCTCTCTCAGTACTCCACTGACAGCTCCTCCCCCAGCCAGCCTCATCAGCCGCATCAGGTATTCATTCAAAAAAACACACTCCACTTGGCTCGGTGCCCAGACTACGCTCACACAGAGAGAGAGGAAAGGAGGGGGAGGGCGCAACAGACGACGAAGGCACTGGGAGGGAGAAAAGCCAAATCGAGAGAGGGTTTGCTCAGAAAGGCTACATATTGTGGGTATCTGTGTAGGTTAGGGTTGTCAAAAGTATCGACAATCATATGCTTATCAATACAAAAACAAGTACTGAAACTAGAAAACATATTTTTTGGGCGAGTTTCCAACTAAAAAACACATAAACAGGAAAAAAAATTGACCTTTCATCAACAGTTTTATAATGATCTTGAGCTTTATCAGAGCTGGTACAAGAAGAACACAATGTTTAAAACTTAACATAAAAAAGAGCATTTTTAATTATCATTGTGACGTTGAAATCTGTATCTTGAATCTAGTATATTCCTTTTTTATTCATTTTAGCACCGTGACAACAGTAGTGTAGGCTATTTACAATACTGTAAGTAGTTAGATATGTGATACATATCACATATAATAAAACAATATTGGTTTTGGAGATATGCACAATTTGAACATTTAGTGTATCGACAAAAATGTAACCTATTAAAAAGAGACAAAACGTCTTACCCAAACAAGGGTATAAAATGATATTTCTGCCCTTTTGTGGTTCATTGTATGTTCAAGTCATGTTTTGTGTTATACTTGAACATCCCTTTAGCGCTGTAGTGCATTTTAACATTCATATATAAGATATACAGTGCATACTCTGGACTCTGGATTAAATCAAAACATCAAAGCTGTTTTAATGCACGTTCATTTTCATACAGTAAACGAAAAGAGGCAAATCTCCTCCTAATCTGCCCATACAAGCTGCTGCCATACTATTACCAGCACAGCCTCTCTAAACAGCTGTACAGAAACCATGAGCCAACCTGTCATGCTCAAGATCTTAAGGCCTCACATCGCTCCAATACTTCAATTATTAATGATAAACAACTCCACCCTCCCTCCAGGGCGGTGCTTCTCATAGGCCACCATCGCTAGCACAGCACTTATGGCCAAGCCATGGTCTGTTTTCATGGTTGAAAGTACTTTTCTAGAACAATTTGCAATTTCCAGCTAGGTACTCCTGATCATGAACCGCTCAAGTTCTGGAGAAGGCTCTATGGCTGCCCAATAATTCTGAAGTTGACCCCGCTGTATTTATAGGATATGGGTCAAATGCAGAGGATACAATTCTCTACAAGGGCAATAGGCTGTACTTAACCTTAACTAAGCCCATGGATGATGTTTTGACACTTACCTTTGTCTTACTTCCTTCATGAAGTTGTTGTAAGCAGCAGAAATGAAAACAATGAGAGACTGGGGGGAGTGGAGGGGCAGCACAATGTCAGTGTCAACACACAACAAAATTACATTTCTCTGTCTTGAACTGGCTCACTGTAATATTGAGGTCTGTATTAATGCTGCCTACAATGCCTGATGCAACAATAAAATAAAGGAGGGGAAAAAACCTGAAATAGGTATATTGTAAATGTGTCTAAATGTAGTTATTAAACTTTGTAGTCTTACAATATATTTTCTGACATAAACAATACAATGAATCAAATTGTAAATTTGTATAGCTGATTTAGAACATAGTTTTTAGTTTTTCCTGGATTTATGGCCATTATTTACTCTTTCTCGTACTATTGAGCACAGCCCTCTCAGCTAAAAACTCCACTTATAATGTGGCCTGACACTGTAATAGTAAATGCTTTACTATTTCACAGATATAAAAGGTAATGTTCTATTATTTACCTTGTGGTAGTTTCCCCTCTGCTGACGGTGCAGTTGTGCGCTCTGGAGCTCTGAACACCACAGTGATATGTCCAGACATGTTACACACACATGGTCCACGGAGGCATAGGCGGCACCCGCACACAAGGAAAACACTACTCCTGCGTAATAACCATTACTACTACTATTACTCATAAAACCATGTGACCTTGAGTCATGGGCTCGTTATGTTCCCAGGAGCATTGCTACAGGCTGTCGTAATACTGTGCTCCTGGAGCGATTTTTAATGAGAGATATATCTAGCTGTAATTCCAGTAAAATAAATAAAAGTCAAACAAACTAAACGTGGATTGTCCGCATACACACATGACACGTGTCATTCATGTGGATTATGTGCAAGTTCACTGGGGAGAAAAGCAGAAAACTTTCTTTGCAGCCAGGCGCGTTCACGTTCATGTGGAGCTAGAGCGACGTGCGCGCTCCAGACGCTGCGTGGGGAGAATGGGAAAGCGCTTGCTGCCATGGCAACAGGGCAGCTCCACAGTCTCTGGTCCCCATTAAGAAAGATGGTTGGCAACATCATGGGTCTCCAAACTGTGGAGTAGCATCACATTAAAAAGGACCTATTGAAAGGCTGTGAATCCAGCGGCTAATTAAAAAGAGCAAATGTCTCAGACAGGTGAGCGGGCCCACTCTGTGTGGCCTTTGTCTCAATATGATTTACATCAGCTGCACGAGTCTCAGCTGCACTCATACAAAACCACTGCTTTGTCATCATGTGTTTAAATAGTCTCATCTCTGGTCACAGTTCACAGATTCATTGACCATAGCTGCTGATTGGATTTGAGTTTGCCATAAGGACTATTTGTAAAAGAAACAACGTCAACAACATGTGAAAAGCATTGCTTTCTTAAAAACATGTTTTAGACAATTATAAAAGAACTGAGGTTTAATCAGGCTTAAAATCAATACTCTTTTTGAGAAAGTAAAAAAAAAATCTAGAATTTTGAAATTTTGAATCATCAGTCAAAAGGCATTGTTGTCCACACCTTGAATACTGTGACAAACAAAATAGCAGAGCAAAACCAATTTCAGCCGTAGAGCCAAAAGCCTGTTCATTCAGCTGAAAATAGCAGACTTCTGCTTACGCACATCACCAGAACAGAGTTTAGGCAACCAAAGGATTGGTGGGAGTGATTTGTGGAGGAGGAATGAAGCCACCAAAGAAAGTGCAGGGAAAAATAAAAGAATCTGATGAATCACAAGTGAGCGTTCAAAGAAATGACACACAGCCTATAATTCTACATATTATTGGTCATATTGAACTTATATTTATTTTTGCAGGTCAAGAAGAATTGTCCCACAGCTAAACTTAGTGTTGTGGCTCAAATCATTTACAATTAGTGTTAGTAATTGATTTTAAAATGACCTCAGTGACCTCTGCTCTACTACCAACTGCAGTGCAATTTCAAAAAGACTTTAGGGGCAGTATTCAGGCTTCAGAGTTATGTCACTGTAAATACATATAGCTTACACAGCTTTGGTCCTCATATTTCAAATGTTTTGTGTTGTTTTGGATTCTGGCAGAAGAAGACAACTGCACGTATGGAGTGATGCTTGGATCTTTTGATAGCAACTGCTTAAAGATCAGGCGTGTATTTGTCAACAGAGTTCTTCATTCAGGCAGTGCCCAGCAGCCTGTAATTACTTGAGAGGAATATCAACAGGCAAAGTCACAGTGAGGTGAAGGGCAAGCTCAGATCACTGCACCTATAAGCACTGCAGCTGATGCTCAGAATTTAATAATTTACACAGATCTCAGCGTTTGGAGAGGCTCTGCTCAGACTGTCAATGGAAGTGTACTTTTGCTTTCATGAGGTTAAAAATATGGCTTGATTTGGACTTTATTTGTTCCTTTCAAATGCTACTTGCCAACTGGGTCTTTTAATTGACTTAATTTGGTTAGTTGCACATTTTGGAATAAAATCTATAGCAACAAACTCCATGGATGTTGAATTTTCTATGAACAATGTGATTTGTATTGGTAAATAAATGTTCTGACCATTAATATTTGTATGTATTTCTTATAGATTCATAAAGGTTTAGGAAACAGAGACAACTGGAGGCAAAAGGTATGATTTGTTTCATATTAATTTATTGACGCAAAAAGAAAGCAATTAATTCAAAATCCCAGATTTTTTCACAATCCCTGACTTGCATTTATGGATTTATGCACGCAAAATTAGATTTGCATATAAATATTTGTGAATAAAACATATTTTTGTTTTGTGAATCTGTGTTTTTGCATGCGAGAATCTGATACTGAATTTGAGGATCACCTAAATTGTGCATTCTTCACCTTTGTGAATGTGGATATTTATGAGACAAATGTTACACATTTTGTAAAAAATATCTATGCAGAATTTTGGATTCACGCAAAATCCGGATTTATTCAAAAAGTTAGACTTGCATGCAGAATTTTTTCACACAAATTCTCAATTGTAAAAATTAAGTTACATTTTATTTTGAAATCTGTAGTTTTGCATGTGAGTGTGTGACTTTGCATTTGTGGATCGCTCACCACGTGCATTCATCCTCTGATCTCGCCGAGGACCTTTTTGACACAAACATTCCGCGTTTCTGCACTCTCTCAACTCATTCAGAAGACAGCGCTGTTCCTCTGGTAAACACTAGGGGGCAGTGTTGGTGTTTTTTTAGCCTTTCCCGGTTCCGTCACATACAAATGAATGAAGCCAATCCCCTTATTAAAGTATATAAAACTTGTTATTTAATGATATTTATGGCATTTATCTGCTATCCTCACCTGTAACATGTAAAAAAGAGAATGGTTTGTGGTCGCTAGATGCTCACAAGAAGCACAAAGAATTCTCAACTTGAAGTCAGTAAGCCTTTAGCTCACATGACTGTACACGTTATTTATTTAAAAATAAAATTCAAAATGGATTATTCATAACTTGCGTGGTTTTGTGAGCTAATGCTAACTGCTATAGGGAAAATATATGAGGTCGTGTTGCTAAGTGGTCGATAGCACGAGCAGTGAATGCCGTGTCTACTTATTTAAATGTCTGCTGAAATACTATGCTGCTAGCTAGAACAACGATAAACATGTTATGTAACCCATCCAGCGACTTCACTCTGGTCTCTCTCCGCCATTTTTTTGGGTAATAAGCATGGATGTATTAAATGAACGTATTATATTAAATTAAATGATGTATTAAATGGTTTTATTATAGTTCTATGGTAATAAGGGTCCGTCTACATCCGGAAATGCCCTTCTATACAGTTAAAGTTGGTCAGCACTGCCCCTAGTGGTTACCAGAGGAACAGCGCTGTCTTCTGAATGAGTTGAGAGAGTGCAGAAACGCGGAATGTTTGTGTCAGAAAGATCCTCGGCGAGATCAGAGGATGAATGCACGTGGTGAGCGATCCACAAATGCAAAGTCACACACTCACATGCAAAACTACAGATTTCAAAATAAAATGTAACTTAATTTTTACAATTGAGAATTTGTGTGAAAAAATTCTGCATGCAAGTCTAACTTTTTGAATAAATCCGGATTTTGCGTGAATCCAAAATTCTGCATAGATATTTTTTACAAAATGTGTAACATTTGTCTCATAAATATCCACATTCACAAAGGTGAAGAATGCACAATTTAAGTGATCCTCAAATTCAGTATCAGATTCTCGCATGCAAAAACACAGATTCACAAAACAAAAATATGTTTTATTCACAAATATTTATATGCAAGTCAGGGATTGTGAAAAAATCTGGGATTTTGAATTAATCTTTCTTTTTGCGTCAATAATTTAATATGAAACAAATCTCACCCCATACAAAAGTGATGTGGAGAGTGAATAATGTGACTTCAGTGGAGCATCAGAAAATAAATAGAGTATGGTTTTCAAATGTATTTTTCCTTATTTGTTAACTTATCTGTGATTCTGCCTTTTAGCTGTTATTAAAATCTTGATTTTTAGGGTGTACTAGAAAAATGGCATTGCTTACAATTTACTCTAACATGTTTTTTTAGTTTAGTGCAATAACAATATTATCCCACCCCTTCTCAACTATCCTGTTATTATGTAATAGCATGTGCATAAGATGGTAAAAAGAAAAAAAAATATTTGAGAAATTTGTTTTTGCAAACAAACTCTTCTTACAAGTGCAACTGATTTGTATTTGAGGCAAGAAAATTGTATTTTCATGCTTTATACAAGCAAACTAACAGCCTTTTCTAACCTGGAAATTCAAAACTGTAGCTCAGTCATGTTATATACCTAAAATTGTTAACATTTATATCATTTAGCTCTTAAAAATGCACTTTACCTCCAGTTCTGATGACATAGCATTTTAAAAGGTCTATTGTTTAACAAATTTGGTGTTCACTAAAGACTATGCAATGAAGTGAATTGTGGGACAAAATGTGTTCATACTTAGCCAAAATAAATCTCAGTTCGTCTGGCTGGATAGGAGTCAATCTCAAAACAAGATTACAAATATAAACTCAAGATCTGCTCCTCATCACAGCAGCTCTGTCAGACCTCAGATGTTACGACTGTGGTGAAACTGCATTGATTCTTTAATGTACAGGGGCGCAGAGAAGCAGAGGGGTGTGGGCTCTATAATCTGAAGCGCCATCTGTGATTGTCAGCTGAAACTGCCATTTAGTGGACCAGCCACAGCCACTTTGTCAGCACTTGCCAGGTATTGGACAGTCAGCTGCAGGTGTGAAAAATAGTCAGGTTTGGTCAATTGTATGACAAAATAGCATGAAATGCATAAAACATAACAGAATCTCAGCAGAAATGACGTCACCAGCGTTTAAGAGTCAGCCCCGTACAGCACTAATGATTTTGTCATATAATTATAACTAGGCCAGGTGTGACAAGTGTGGGGCTTTTAAGTGATCATAGCTGTACTTTGTCTATTGGGTTGAACTCAACCTGCTCCAGTGTTAGGTACAATATTGTTTAAAAATGAAAACAATCAGTGGTTTTCCTCAGCTAGTCAACTATTTTCATAAACCGAAGCCTGAAGAATCTACTCTTTTTGGAAAACTAGTTACAACCACTGATATTTGCATGATTTATTTTTGGTGACAGTTTGGTTCTGGGACGACATATTTATCGCTAACTAGTTAGTAGTATGTTAGTTCTTTATAAACACTAACAAAGATATAATTAACTACCTGATATGCCGATTACTACAAGTATATATTATTAACATGTTAATTAACTTTAAACTAGAGTAAACGATGTGAAGTGTTTTTTCTGTACCCCGGTGTCTTAAGTTCATAAAGAGGTTCAGAGAAAGTCCCAATTTATGGTTTGAACCCAGAAAAGTTAGACCAAACAAGCTGTGATGACGTCACACACATATGATTCCACGTGATATAATGTAGAGCTGTGCTTTGTAAACAGGAAAACCGCAGCTTACACCAGGGTGACAGGTTGAAATTAAAGCACATGATTTTTCACTAAGCTAAAACCTTGTAAAAGGTTGAAATGAAATATATTGCAAAAGATGTAAACAGCTTTAAGTTATTTACTGAAATTATGATAATAGTTCCTTTAATCAATGTCTGGTCGCAATCATTGATGTTACAATTTGTTATACAAATTCTGGATAATTAATACTGATTATAATACATTTGAGTAAGAGAATGTTTAGTGAACTATTTCCATTTGTTCTTGTAAAATTGAAATCTTGCCACTTTTTAAAATACAGACAATTATACTGCAGTGAAATTAGATGCAATTAGAAAAACGTATACATTCCTCTTTGTGTGGTAAATAAATTAATTGGTAATAACATATACTGTACACAGTAATTTGAAAGAATCAGTCATGCAAAAACACTGTCCAAGTTCAACCAAGTCAAAGTTTTAAAAAGGTAAATAACTCAACTTTTAAATAACCCCTGTTTTATATAACAAAGCACTGTTTGTAAAGCACTTTTAAATAATAACACTTATTGCCTGCGCTGTTGTGTTGCAGAAACATCTTTGGTTAGTACCGTCATCTTGCCCTGGAGCGCTTAACAACAATAGTACCAGCGACCATGTCATAGACAGTCCTGTTGTGCTGGAAGAACAGCAGCGTTATGAAGGCGGGGAAAAAGAAGGCAATCGAAAAGTTTTTGTTCAAGGCTCGAACAGTAGATCTGAAAAACAAAGCAAAGACAAACTGACTCATTGTTGAGCTTTCAAATGTTGTGATCAAGTGATAATGCACTCACGCTGAAAAGGACACATTGGTCGCAGGTACAACAAACACTCTGTTGGGCTGAACCAGGACAGAAGACTCACATGTTACAACCCTCAGACCAACAAGAAACTTCCCTGGAGTGGCTCCACCGGCTCCCCATATGCACACAATCTACAGAGAAAACAAGCAAGCCGATAAACATGTCTGTTTGTTCAGTTGTATTTACAATAGATCTTACCTCATAAAAGCAAACTAATATTCGGTAAACAAGAGCCACCAGCATCATTTTCTGTAGCTCCTCCATGGATGTGTCTTCATCTATTTCTTCCACTATAAAATGCATGGCAAACTTGGACACATCCCTAAATCAATAATAAAATGTCTGAGATAAAAATTTTATCAACATGGAGATGAGCTGTATTCTACTCACTTTATTCCACTTAAGTGCATAATACTGATAATAATTGTAGCTTTGATGAAGAACAAAATGAAGAAATCAACCATTTCAGCAAATAGTCTTTGTAAAGGTGAGGGGATACTGTACTCTCGGCCTATAAGAAGAAACAAGTCTTTATTTCAGCCTCTGGTATGTTAGTTTTTAAAGTACTTGAGTCATTGTATTTATATTCTTATTGCACCTTGTCTCTGCGCGTCTGCGTCCTCCTGCGGCCGCTGCGGCGCTGCAGCCCCGGGAGCAGCGTCACCTGCGCGGCCGCTGGAGGAAGAGGCCGAGGCGTACGGAGACAGAGCCAGACCCGGGGCCCAGGTGTGAGCGCTCAAATCCATGTGTGACATGTTCGGAAACTGCATAGAGTAAGGATACAAGGCTGTCGCGGAGAGCCAGCTCTGCCACTGCACATATCCGGTGTGGTACTGCCACATCCACGCCTGAAGTCTCCCGCAGTACTCTGTGGTGGAGCAGCTGTCAGCGGCTTCAGCCTTGTTTTCTGCATCGCTTTGGCCGCCAATTCTCCTCAGAACATCTATGAGGGGCTTCACTGTGTTAGAAAAGGGCTCGTCTTTATCCTTGTCGACACCCATGTTTGTGTTTTCCTCATCCGCCATATTTGATGATGGCGGAGGTTCCCCGTCTTTTACGTACGACGTAATCACGCTGCAAGCAATCTACACTTGAAGAGAGCACACTCCAGACAGACCCATGCTCCAAACTGCGACCTGGGCACACGGTTTTTGTGTAGTAGATAAGAGTCCGCATTTAATGTAGATGCCGACACAAGATTGCCTTTGTATTTTTAATGGCAAATCTATACAGCATTCATCCACTAGAGGGAAGCAAAATGCACAAGTCCAGTAAACCAAGTATTCCTGGGATATAATCATTGATCTCTTTCCATTAATCTTTTACCACCATGAACCCTGGCATGGTTGATGTTGCATTTTGTTTGTAAAAATCCATCTAATGAAGGGGGAAAGAAGCCAACTCAATCTTTCATCTTACACCTGTTGCACCAGAGTAGGCCTTCAGCTATGGCACCCTGCTGCTGTCGCCTCATTAAGTCCTACTCAAACCAATTAAATGAAATTATGTCCACTTGCTTGACCTCCATGTCCAGGACAAAGGGTCTGGTACAAATGAGGTCAGTGGCCTAACCCCTTGCAGGGATTTGGCCTAATGCACTCAGCCACCCCTTGTCATAAGGCCGCCACTATAGTAGTTAGAACAAAGGGGCTTTGAGCCACCATCTGTAATCTTCAACTAAGTCGTTCACATTTCCAGACTGATACTTTACCCCGGTATTAAAAAAAAAATCCATTCCTAATTACACAAGATTTTTTATTGAAGACAATTGTGGGGCAAAGACATCCAGAGCACGGTTTATGCCTCCTTCTCATAGGTCCTCACGGCCACAACATCGTCCATAGTGCATTTCTGTTCAAAGAAAAACATTAGGCAAACATACAAGTTAATAAACACAAGCCCTGCAAAGCAAATGGGTGCAATTGTTGCATCAGCTGAAATGGACTTGGACAAACTTTGTTATAAACTTACAGCCACTAGTTTTCCATCCTGAATCTCGCGTTCAAGTACGGTAGTTTTACCGTCCCACGTCTGTTTTTGCACGAGTTTGCCGTTCTCAAAAGTGAAGACAGTCTAAAAGAGTTAAGACAATAGTATAGCACTGGCAAAGGGATGAGGAGTCTTAAAACCCACCTTTGTCTTTCGGTCGTCTGCTGTGGTTTCATCAAACTCCTCGTTCAGTTTGAAGGAGATTTCGGTGGTCTTGAAAGTACTCTGTGCCTTCAGAGAGATGACCCCATCACTCACACTAAACACAAGGTTAGGCTTGGCCATGTTCCCCATTTGGCGGGTTGCAAAGCCCACACCTGCACAGAGTTACACCGAATTAATGAGTACCTCTCAGAAATGTTATGGTCTAAGCACATTAAAAGCATAGACGACTTACCGATTGCCTTCATGTATTCATCAAAGTTATCGCTGGAAGTGAGCTTCCAGGTCCCTACAAACTGTTCAACCATGATGGTGTAGTTTATTAGTTTGCTGTACAGAAAAACGCGGTGGTATCCTCTTCAGCAGCAAAACTGGGAACAGACTGCACCAAAAACTTCTTATTTGAGACCCTCTTAGACACGTGCTTAATTCTGACCGACCAATCAAGAGCGGGATCACGGCGTGTCAATGAAGATCAGAGGGAAAGGGGCGTGTCCTTCAATTAGGCCTGCGTGGATGTCACGGATGATGGATGAGTGTGCATTGAAGGCATGGCGCACAGAAGAAGCTCGAGTCAAGGTACATGCATTAAACCGGTGGAAACTGAAATTAAAATCTGTTTGTCAGATTTGGTTTGGTATAATTGCACACAGTGAGTAGGCCTTTATGCTACTCTAATCCTTAATGCTGTTTTGTGGACACGAGGATTTAGAACTAATAACCAACACTAAACGTGTTGTAATTTTTGACACGCATAATAACATTTAAGTTTCGAAGAACATTAACCATGAAACTACTACTGCAGAATAACTGGTGATGCTTGTGTGTACCATAAGATGGCGCTATAAAATTACCAATAAGATGATCGCCGCTGTGATTTCCTTGTAAGCCTGGTTTGCTATATCTCTACTATTCTACTTATAAGCTGCATTGTCTCTGGTTTAGTTTAGAAGGTTTCATAAAATTACAGCTGTAGATTGTAGTGAAATAGTTTAGGCTTACTATATTTCAGCGGTCAGTGGTTTCTTTGTGGGATTTGTAGGTAAGTGAAGGCCCTAAATGCATGATTTAGGGGTGCAGTCCTATCTCCTACAGTCTTATATAGCCTAATTTGTTGGGAATGGCAATGGAAATGGTAATGGTAATGGCTATAATTTATAGTCCTCTGCATTTGTTTGATTCAGTATTTGTATTCAAATTCATTTATTTGAATATTCAAATTTGGCTTTTGATTATTTCAAGTCTGTCTCACCAAGCTACATAATCTGTCACACTATTTTTTGACCGTGTCAACCTGGGTGCGGGCTATTGACAGATGCTCAGAATAAGTTTAATGAACAGTGTTGGAATACTACTTTTACTGTGTCAACTCTCTGACCTTTGTAGTTATAGACATATGGACTTTTCGGGCTTTGACTTGACTCTTTGTGCTCACACTTGCACAAACCTAGACTTAGACCAGGACTAAACCAAGACTTGAACAGGACCAAACCAAGTCTATGTCAGAATTAAACTGGGCTTAAACCTGAACCAAACAAGTGCAACAAGTGTGTATTGCTTTCTAGGCTCATCCAACTGCTTTTCATCATTTTAAAACATGTTTGCAAATGTTTTGGTGATTTCATTTCACTTATTGTAAGAATGTGATGAGAGAAATGACTCTACTTCAACTAACTGCTAATTCGGACCAATAATAAAGTTAGAAACCTTAAGTGAAAGCAGTTCAGTGGTGGAAAGTAACGAAGTACAAAGGTAAAAGTACTGTACTTTTTTAGGTACCTGTACTTTACTTAAGTTGTTTTTCGTTTTTTCTTCACTACACTTGAGACCAAGTTTATGTACTTTTTAACTCCACTACATTTAGAAAGTACTTTTCATTTTGTTTGACTTTTAGCACATTGATGGTAACATTCTGCCTGAAGGTTTTGAGTTCAAGCTCAACCACAAGCAAAAAAAAAACATATACACATAAAATTCTCTGCAAAAATTTTGAAATCACTTCAAATAGACTACTGCTGACCAAAATTTAGCAAAAATCTTTACCAAAATTCCAACATTTAATACGTAAAACTGGTCTTTGAAATACTTTTTACTCTTGAAGTACATTTTCAAACATGTACTTCAACACCTTTACTTAAGGAGATTTTTTAGTGTGATACTTTTACTGCAGTATTTTTTTGCATATGTATCTGTACTTTTACTCGAGTAACACATTTAAGTACTTCTTCCACCACTGAAGCAGTTGGAACACATGAAATAGTCCTATCCCAGCCCAGTAAGCCGATTATTGTTGTTCTCTCGCCTGGTGCTGCTCTGCCCACATGCAGACGCTTTCGGACGGGCCCCGGAGCCCCTCTAATGAACATGAACTCTCCATGGCAGCTCCAGAGAAGACTTTTCCTCATGGTTTTCATCAACACTTCAGCCTCCATTGATGGAAGAACAGTGGCTATGCACAAAAGCTGTATATACTGTACAAACACGGGGCCGAGCGGCAGCACACTGACTCATTCTTCGGTGTGTGTGAGAACGGAGGGGGACCTCTTTCAGCTCCTTTGTGCTGGTGTCTGTCAACAGTGTAGTTGGAGGCAGATCCCATTGTGGCGGCCAGTGTTTCGTATTGACACAGGGCCCCGCTCAGCTTGTTCCCAGGGTCCAACCTGAGCACTCATGAATAATGGAGAGAGGATGCTCAGGCCAAGAGGGAGTTTGCAAGTTTTTGGCTCCTTAAAATGCATACTGTTTGTAAACCAGCAGGTAGAATATGGAGGCTCACCCTGTTAATTGAGATCACTGCTGTATCACTTCTGTTCAGCTGGACTTGGTCTTGGTCTGGTGGTCTGTCTTGGTCTTGAGACTGCAATACCACAGTTTAAGCAATATTGTTCAAGTATGGGGCATAGAAAGCTTGTTTCCTTAAATAATAACATTTCTTTTCTCTCTCTTTGTAAATTAGGTCCCTTCTCATCTGCAGTTTGGCATTGGTTTTACATCAGATGCCATTCACAATGCCCGGTTCTTCACTTGTTCAAGCTTGGAACTGACACCAGGAGTACACCCACGTAGTTGGATCAGGTAATTAATGCAAACAACATGCTCGAGTCCAATTAAAAACTATAGAAAAAAAATCTTGTTAGTGAACATTTGTAGCCCTGATCCAATTGTTGACCTATTAACCTATATTAAAGCATTTGTGGCTGGCTCAGTATTTAGATTTCAAGCAACAGACTTTAACAGACAAATTTGAATTAATAAGAAAGAAATATGTTGAAAGCAGTAAAAGTGCTGACTAGACTTACTAACAACATAAATGAAAACGTGCCAAAAATAAAGATAAATGTTAATGATTTAGACCAAATTTGTGATGTGAAGTCTACATAATTTAGGGTATGTCCACACACACAAATTGGGATTTAACTGGAACTAAACCAGGACTAGATCAGTACTAAACCAGGACTAAAACCAAAAGTCTACTTTAGCACGGAATTGGACTCAAATGACCAAAAGAAGAAGTCAAGGCACCTTTAATCAATAAACATTTAACATTCAACCGTGTAAAAACACCAGTTCACACCAACAGGGGGCAATGTTAAGATCGTCGCTCATAGCAGGTTTCAAACATCTGCTGAGCGGCTCACATGCCCTCTCTGATGGTGGTGGGACGCTCCGGAGGCCCTGTATCCCACTCCTCTCCAGCCCCATGCTCTGTGTGTGTGGCAGGGGTCAGAGAGGTGCCTCCTGCTTGTGTGCTTTGAGCTTTTTCATGCTTCCTGCTTTGATGTTCTCTTATCCCTTCATCCCACATGCTCCCTGAGCCCAAGGCGCCTGGTCCGCAGCAGCACACCGATGGCTGTGCAAGAGGGGCCTGCACAGAGACGCTCATTCAGTCCATGCAGAGGGGAGAGGTGGAGGCAGTGCCTGTAGGCTAGAACTACCGCCAGACGGGGTTTCACCGAGCTAAAGTGCTACACAGTGAACGTCCTCCGCGTGGCTTTTATGCTCGCACTGATCCTGAACAGTAGGCTGGATCTTCTGTGAAAAACAACTGCCTCTGTGCTTTGAGTTTGGCCCCTCGACCCCTTACAACATGGGAAAGTGCGCCCCTCAGCTGGTAGTTATATAAAGCTCTCCAAAGTCATGAGAATCCACAATAATTCGTTTGACTTGAGGCCCCCAAACTCTTTATCCGTATATTTTCTATGGGACATCATTATGAGTTTATGTGCACATTTGTTCCTTTGTGGCAGGAGGTGATAGTCATGCTACATCAGTCGATAAGTGAAAACATGTCAGATAACATATGTATTTGTAAAGGCCAGATAATCTCTAACACACTCTCTCAATGCATATGACACTGCACCTGCTGAGCTCAGACAAGGCAACAGTCACAGAGGCACAGATGAATATGAGGAGCATATGATGTGCTGCATTTTAGACTGCGGTAAAAGGCTCAAGCCGCGTCATCCTACATAGATCTTGTACTTAAACCTGTGCCAAAGCCCCTAACCTTAACTGAAATACTTACTTGCATATCTTCTTCTCCTGTAAACTGTAACCTGATAAATAAAATAATATACTGTCAAAAATGAGCATTTGCAAACACAAGCACCAATGTAAGCCAAAGTGTCTGTTGAAATGTGTCTGAAAAATTGCACAGCTCAATCTGATCACACGACTTAAATATTCAGAAATAATTAGGGTAAAAGTTCACTTTTTTGAGAACGACCATACTGTTTGTTTGTTAAAGGTGCACCATGTTACTTTTCTGGCAGGGTCTGCCACCTGTTTGTCTTCGTAATGATGCAATTGCTGGATTGTTCCATGGTATGGCATTAAACTTATCTCTCTTGCATTTATTAAATTACATAATTTCATTGCTCAAATTGATCATTCTTACTCGCCTCTCCACAGATCTGATCTGTAACTTGGCCTGTTATCATTTGCTTGTCTCCATAGAGATAGATATGTTTTTTTGCCATAGTGTGGAACACTGTAGCAAAGAAATAACAAGCAGGTTACAGACCCTCCACCAGATAAGATACATAGTGCACCTTTAATGTGCTTTCTTTACGTTCAACACAAAATGTCTAATATTTTGTAGAAAACAGCAGTACTGACTGTGGTTGTGAGGTTGTTGAATATGGGGCAGAATAAAGAGCCAGAGCTAAGCGGCCTCTGCAGATCACTGGCAGTTTGACTGCACTGGAGAGTAATGGGGCTGGCAGGGCGGAATCAATTACTGGCCACAACAGATTTTCCCACAGGTCGGAGCTTGGGAACGCAGTACTTTACTTTAGCGCAGACAGCTGGCACAGAGCAGCCCCTGAGAGAGAGCTGGGAGAGCACAAAGTTTTTGATAAACTTGTAAAACAACGTCCACCCAGTCTGGCTGAAAATATCACTGTGTGCTGCATTATCTCCTCTTCTCCTCTGTAAAGTGAGCAGAAGCAGGTGCATACAGAAACTGTTGAACTGTTTCCTATGTTTTATATGCAACTTCCAGTGAAAAAGAATGGCTTATTAGAAAAAAAAACAATATAATTTACTACATACACTTGAATATACAAATGGTGTTGTTTCCTTCGGCAACACAATGTGTGGCATTAACAGTGCCTCTCTCTGTGGTCCTTGTGGACATTACGTGCTGCAGTCTCCTGTGGAGCTATTTAGGAGCTGGTCTTGTGATCTGCCTTCCTTCCATTGTGGCCCTGCACAAGTTAACTGGTAATGGGCTGTGTGGTGGTAAACCATCTAAACAATAGTATTGTTTGTGCTGTGGGTAAAAAGAGCTCGCCCTATTGTTGTATTGTGCCCTGTTTACTTAAAGAGGTGCAGGACATTGTCATCTTTTCTGTAAAGTATATGCTCCTTCAAAGTCTATCATAGTCCAGAATCAAGACTCGTGAACACTATCCCCTTGGTGCAAACTATGGCTCAAAGACATGCTGTTCTTTATCAATTTTCAGAATGTACCAGGGAAGTTTGCATATCCTCCCGTCTTTACCTATCTGAAAGCTTGCATGAATGCCAACAAAGACAGGAAAGTACTGAATGAGTGGGTGTATTATGGTCAGACAGTGTGAATGAGACACTGGTCTGGTCTGGTCCCTACTCAATATAGCGCCTGGGTGCTGACTGAGGCTGCAAGGAACAAGCAGGAAGCTGTGGTCCATAGGATAACATTGTTGCATGGACGCCGCCATTGAGACATTTCCTTGAAGCTATTTGAGACCAGCTTAATGGGTGGCCCTCTCTTTCTTGCATAATGTGTCGTTTTGGTGTTGTGTTGTGTTAAAGTGGACCCCATATTGTTGTAGTTATTGCTCTTGTTTCTTTTCTGCAGTGCGCTGAGAGATAGTTCACGTTGGTGTGCACACAGGATGCAGGCACGGCTGTGAGCGTCGCTACTGCAGACAGCCCCAACGGTTGACATAGTAAATCAATCCTGATGGGAGGGGGGCCGCACAGAGGAGGGGGTCCGGTAGGGTCTGGTGGGACTGTCAGACACACTCATGCACTCAGGCGGCCGCGGAGAGATGGTGCACGGGCGGGAGAACACTCGACGGGCAGCGCTCACACGGAGATTGAGTTACCACAGAATTAGATCGAGGCTGTGGGAAACGGCACCTCCGCCACACTCTGAGCCACGCACACACAAACACACGCACACAGCCCAGTGCACACTCCGCTGCACAAAGAGTCACCAGGGGAAACCTCAGGGAAGATTGAGGAAGGCAGCTGGGCACACGCCAGGTTCAAACAAATACTTGCTTATACCTCTCGGCTTTCTGCACTACAGACTGGTGCCGGGTGAGGCTCCTGGTCAACAAGCACTCTACAACAACCGAATTCAATGGGAAGAGGCTGTGAGTGAAGGAAGTTTGTGGAAAAATAGTGCTCTGGAATTCTGTGGAAAAAGAAGCCATAGGAAATATTGGAAGGTTTTGCAGTGAGGGATTATTTTGTGGCATAAATTTGCACAAATTGTGGACTCAGTTTGTGGTTCAAATATTTAAATCATACTTACACGAGAAACAAAAGGGATCTGCAGAAAACAGCAAACAGGTGCTCTTCGAAGGATAAGGCCATGACATTTACAGTGGAGAATAAAAATGACTTTCTGTGGGAATAATAAAGTGTAGAAGGAATTCATAAAAGCACTCAGAGGCACTCTGTAATTGTCAAAAACTTAAAAGCCCTTTATTCTACAGCACTGCGTCACGCTTGTAGAGCTATAGCATTTGAATTCAATGGTGATTAAAGAGGCCATTAGCACAGATCGACAGCCATATCTTTCTCAATTAGCCCCAGGGCAGTTACACACAGTACCACAGTGATTTGAACCCTCAGTATTTCTGCATTGTATACCACACTCTTCTTAAACAAATCATAATAACAAAGTAAAGTTGCTTAGGGATATGTAATAAAGGTGTGCTATGTAACATTTCTGGGGCCTGCCATTTGTTTGTTTCAATTTAGATGTTATTTCTTTGACCCTTATGTTCCACAACATTACACTGTACACATTACCTTGCATGTATTCAATTACATTTTTTTTCTGCTAAGAAATACTTTGAAAAATATGCTCTCAATAGCACAAGGCTAACTTAATTTTCCCACTTGTGACATGATTCGATGTCACACAAAATATCGACAACTCTAGATCTGTTTCAAAAATTATAAAATGAGTATAAGACAAAAGGCTTTACCAACATTGTTTTGAAAAATTGACAATCCAGGACTGAACCAGAATCAAACTAGGGCCAAACCAGGTCTAACCTAATACCAATCCAGAATTAAACCAGTAAAGACAATACATTTTATTTATACTTTGAAGATGGGTCACAGGCCAGATCGGATCACTTTGATGGCTTGATTTTATCCCTGCCTCTCCATAGATCTGACCTGTAACTTTGACTTGTCTCATCACCGTCTTATGGAGATAGATAAGTCTAATGCAAATGATAGTGACATTTCAAGCAAATCAAATCAAATATCCATGTCTGAACTCCCTCCAGAAAAAATATATAGTGCACACTTAAGATAAAAATATGACCAATTTTAAAATGACTTAAACCCACTAATTCGTGTCTCAATCTTTCTCATTTATACCAAGTCCAGCCTGAGAAGAAGCATGGTACACTTATAGAGTTCTTTTGATTATGAACAGCCTGTGTCTCGTCCTCTTGGTCTTTGGAACTGTGGAAAGCATAGAATGTGTGTCGGAAATGCATGAAATCACTAAAGATGGTTGTGATTTTGAGTGAGAGCGTGTGTTGACAGGGCCAAAGGGAGGTTATGTATGTGTCAGGGATGGTGTCAAGGTTCATAGCGGCTGTATCCACTCCGCCATGGACCGAAGCTCGCATGTTGTATCTGTCACCAGTGCTACTTTGACATTCTGGGAACAGCGTGTTGGCCCGCAGTTGCTCTCTCCCAGCGCAGCACATTAACAGCTGACCTCGGGGACAGAGGACACAGACAGCTGCGCATAGACAAGGCACTGGAATGGGCAACACTCTCACTGACGGCCTAAGCAGACATGCAACAGGAAGCAACAAGAGGGGTCCCATTCCCAAGTGTACTGTGCCAATGAAGGAGGGACTCTTTTTGCTTAAACGTAGGCAGCGGTATCAGAATCAGATCAGAATTACTTTTATTCATTCCCAAGAGGAAATTATATTTGTTACAGACAAAACGGACCAGCAGAATAAAATAGAAGTTCAGTATTTAAATTAAACTAAATTGAAATCAGTATCTCAATAGAAAAAGGGATAATATAAAATAGATCTGTTTTATCAACTAAACCCCTGGTATTAACTAATAATTTCCATCCTAACTTTACTTCTAAATATTGAGTCCTAAGATAAATGACTTCACAATACATGCAAGTTTAAGAGCACTGTCAACTGTTCGAGGGCTGTCTCTGCACCTTAAAAAGTGGATTAAGGAAAACCAAGTCTGTGAACACTTTACTCTCTACTCTTTTACTGTTCTATGTTATTTTTTTGTAATGTTTTTTAATTGTCTCTTCGAACATATTTACAGTGACAAATGTTCATTAATATGGACTAGAGTTGAACAATTTTGTCAAAATATCTAATCAGACAATGCAATAAAATGTGATTAGATTTGCGATTAATGTTTTTATTGTAGAGTTCTGTTCAACTTCCACATTCTAAACACAGCCAGGAGCATAAACAAATGAGAAAACTCTGAAATGTAAACTGTTAAGTTAATCAAAAAATCACACACATTTCAGAACCTGTTTGTAGAGGTCTTTACTAAAGGGTTGGTAGCTTTTAGATATTTTATAGTTAGCACAAGAAATTATGTCACTTAAACAGTCTTTCTCATTTGCAATTTCGATTCTCTAATGTGCACTGTCCCTACCAAATAAATACACAGAAACACTATAGTCAAGTCAAATTGAATTGTGAATGCAATACATTGACTAAAACAAATATTAATTTAGATTTGTATGTACTCATCTGAGTTAATTTACATTGTTTATACTGTATTCCCAAACAACTTACTTACATCTTGCCAGTTTAATTATTGTACAATATGCTAGCTAGTTCTGTGTCTAACCTTTGACTTGCAAGATATCTTGTTGTATTGTGAACAGTAAAATAAATGCTTTTTAAGGTACATTGAAATAATCCTGCTTTAATTAATTTTGTTAATATTGTGAATGTGAAGATATGCAAAAGTTGAATAATGAGTATATCGTTAGTTTAAAAAAAAAAGTTCTGGTTAAAAATTAAAAAGTTATGTTATAAACTTTCAAGTTAAGGTATAAGGTGAGATTTCTGCATTTTTTGTGAATAATTTGAGGGCCATTTTACATTTTTCTGCTAAATAAACCTCAATTAATACATTTCAAGACACATTTCTATAAATTGATATAATATCGTCTGACTATCAGTATCCAGATACTTAAAAACAATATAAATATAATCATTTTTGTTAATAAGTACTGGTCTCATGCTGTATTGTCTTTGCAAGAATAGTTTAATGCACAGTGAAAGTTCCTCAGTGAAAGTGTTTCATTTGGGTTGAGCTTTCACCTCAGTAAGGCTACTCTCAAGTCCAACATGTTGTCTTACTTGCTTTATTAAATATGTCTGCTCCTCTTCCCTTCTCTCCAGAATGAATGGATCCATGGGAAGCTGCCCCGGTGCCAGTCCGCTGACCCGTTTGTGCCGTGTGTAAAAAGGGGGTTTCCAAGGAGCGCCTGGCAACTGGGAGCGCTGCGTGTTGGGCCTCCCGGCTGATCAATGCTGTTGTGGAGCCTCACAGCTGACAGCGACAATGAACAACACACTCTGCTAATAGGCCATGTGTCCCTGAGCACGGAGCACCGGGCGAGAGCCAGGGCCACAATGGGACCCGTTGCACTTGAACGGAGCTCACAGCGGGACATGAGAGAGAGAGCAGGCCCGGGTAGCACCAGTCAGCACAAACTAGGAGAAAGTGATGGTTATGTAGTCGAGACTGTGCGTGTGCTGATACTGTTGAAGAAATACTGCCTTTAAAGCACCTTTCAAGATACCCAGTGTTTCCCGTTAGTAGAGAAAACCACTGTCTAATTTTGCCCTCATAGTCTAAAACAAGCTGAGAATTGGTATTAAAATCATCATAATAAAAATTTTAGAAGTATCTTTGATCTTTAATCAGTTCTTTTTTGATTAGTAAAGTAAATAGGTGCTACATACCCTTGTTTTTTAACCAATATGCCAGGGGACACTTGACATATTGCCAGGTAAGCCTTAAAAATGTTGAGTTAACAGATTCATGCATAGATTTAACTGATTCATTTACAATGTTGGAGTGTCCTGAACATGCTTTTGTACCAAAAAAGAAAACAAAACAATCACCATTACCAAATTTAAAGAATTAGGTAGTGGCATGGACATTATCTTTTTTTTAATTATTATTAAGAGGTCTGATTTGTTAATGTTTTAGTAGGTGGTGTGCTGTGGTATCTTTTCAACCAAAAAAGTGTGCCACGACTCAAAAAAAGTTGAAAAACACTGCTATATACGACAATACAAGTGCCATATTGTGCCTCGCTTTGAGTATGCATCATCTGTCTCAGCAGCACTTTCTACTCACACAAGCAAACCGTCCTGAAAAGCTCCAGCGTCGGGCCTTAAGGATCATACTGCACTATCCCTATGCACAATCAGTTCAAGATATTGACCAAGGCTGAAGTTGACCCCTAAAATACAGAATAATTTTGCCAACATGGAGTGCTGCCCTGAGATCTTCTCTCTCTCAGACCAGCAACAAAATCTACTGTTATTGAAACAAGTTATAAAATCCTCACCCTTCCTTTTTTTTAACCAAGCTTATAAATCATGTTCCAGAGCTGGACTGTTCCAACCTGGAGAGTTTAAGAAAAATCTTTGGAACACAAAAAAGATGATATTTGATGTGATGTTTTAATTTGTAAAATATGCTGCCGTCAATGCCTACATGGCTCGACGATTTATCATAATTAATGTGCTTTTAAAAAAATGTAAGAATAATAAAAAGTGACATTGCTCCAAAAATGTCATTCAACAAAATTAGCTGAGATACCTAAAGCTCTTTGCAATGCAGTATTCATTCAGTCCAGACTCAGTGATGTTAAAGACTGACAGTGAGGCTGCCAGTCTGCGCCATCAGCTCCTGCAACCATTTACGCACACACATTCATACACAAGCAACAGTGAGGGGACATGATCTCGTGAGATAAAATTGCCGCAAGGTTGTGCTCACATGAGGAAAATTATCTTATGAGAAATTTTTTCCCATGCAGGCTATTTACATTTAGACTGGACAAAAAGACACTGGTGAGTTGAGAAGCTGTAGTTTAAAAAGCAGAACTACAGTGATGACAAGTAAGATATTAAACATATCAAAGAAAGAAAACATTGGAAACTGGATTGGATTGAGCTATTTATTTTTGATTAATTGTGCCAAAATCGTACACTTTTGGGGACCCAATCTCACGTCTCGTCTTGTGGAAATTGTGTCTTGTCCCACCGCTAATAGGCAAGGTGGGTGAAGTGTCCTGCTCAAGGACACAACTGGTTTGAGTGGGGTTCAAGCTACCGGTTATTGAACCACTGCTGTTTACTGCAGCACCTGGGATTCCCAGCACTCTGAAATCCAAGAACCAGCTTCTGAGATCTGACAAGATCAGGCTTGTTTAGGGTGTTACATTATTGTATAACGTACATAAGTAATTCAAAATACACACAAAAAAGGGAATATTGTGGATTTTTAAATTGGTTAAAATAAAGGTTGTGTGTCTTTGACTTCTATTTGCTGCCTTTACTTCTTTTTTATGATTTGCCTATTACTTTGGCACAATAGAGTTTAAGTTAGAATAAAACTTTTCTTCAGTTGACGCTGAAAATACACATTTCCATTTCGTTTTCGTCTCTAAAATGAGACATGAGGAACGTCTACCTCACCAGCTTTAAAACAGACATCACTTTTTGCCACCAAGACTTGAGCAGCAGGTCCAGGCCCCCAGGAGCCCCGCCCCCGCCACGCCCCCTCGCGCACGGAGGACTGAAGTGAAACAATCCCGGTTTAAACAGATGCGCGCAGACTCTGCTCTCACTGCGCTCCGAGACGCACCACTTCTCCAAGACGCACTTTTTACGCGGGTTTGGAAAGCAACATGAAGCGAAGTCACAATTACAGCTCCTCGGACAGTGACCTGGATGATAATGTGGAGGTGGAGAAGGACAGTGGCGACGAGATTGGGTTAGTACTTATTTTTTTAAGGGTGTATATTTGTATTTGTGGAAAGTTTTGTACGTTTTAGTCTTTGTTTATAGTCTTTGTTTAGTAGTTTGCTTTTTGTAGCCTACTTTAGATTCGTCTTTTTTTTTTTAATCTGAAAATAAATTATGATGAATACTGAGTTACTTGCATTTTCTCTTATGGGTCTGTAGTCTCTTGGACTCACATGGCTCCGTGTCACCCACCACCACCACGCAGGTTCAGGCCAGAAAAAGACGCAGAGGGGTAAGGCAATGCATATTTGATTAAAGTGTACACTGTAGTTGTGTTGATTATATTAAGTGTGTTTCTCTTTTCAGATTATTGAGAAAAGACGCCGTGACCGAATCAACAACAGCCTGTCAGAACTGAGAAGATTGGTGCCAAGTGCCTTTGAGAAACAGGTAATGAAACACGGCTTAATTTAAATTAACCCATAGAAACTGTGTATAACTTTGAAGAAAAGTTGAACAATACTGGGGTCCTCTATTTTAGGGGTCAGCTAAACTGGAAAAAGCTGAAATTCTGCAGATGACTGTGGACCATCTGAAGATGCTTCATGCTTCTGGTGGCAAAGGTAATTAGTGATTTTATTTGCAGACTATGACAATGTCAGGTCTTAAACCTGTCACTAAGGACTGTTTCTGTGGCAGGTTACTTTGAGGCATATGCTCTGGCTAAAGACTACCGCAGTCTGGGCTTCAGGGAGTGCTTGGCAGAGACGGCCCGTTACCTGAGCATCATGGAGGGACGGGACAGCGCTGATCCTCTGAGAATACGGCTGGTGTCCCATCTCAGTCACTATGCGTCTCAGAGAGAGGTGCACTCTGGACTGGAACACTTGGCCTGGAGCCCTTATGGATCTGCCCATTCACACCAGCTCCTGCTGCAGGGCAGGACTCTGGCCCCCAGGAGCAGCAGCAGCTCGCCTTCGTCCTCCTCATCCTCGCCCTCTTCGTCCTCGGAGTTGTCTCCAGTGTCCAGTCTGACTGTCCTGTCCCACACAGACTCTCTGAGAGTGCCTCCAAACGGGGCCCTGCCGCTCGCTCTCACTGTCCCAGGATCCAAGCTCTCTCCTCCCCTGCTGTCTTCGCTCTCCTCCCTCACGTTCCCTCTGTCCATCGGGGCTTTGCCTCTGGTGGCTCCAGCAGCCCTGAGCTCCAGCTCCACACTGTCTAAGCCGTACCGGCCGTGGGGTACGGAAATCGGAGCCTTCTGAAGTGGTCCATGGACTGAAGGAAACAGCTGAGCTGGACCACAACCGCACACAAGAAAACACAGGATCTATGAACTGCGCTTTTGTGAAGTGTGAACAGTTGTTAAAAGATAAAAGTGTCTTTTATTTTGTGTTGTGACAGAATTATAGTAAATATGCCCTTATTCTAATGAATGAAATGTGATTTATGGCCCATGAATAAATGCTGCTAACATCTGTGCAGACCAGGTAGTTTTGCCTTCTATAGTTGTCAAGCACTCTTGTGAACATCAGTGAACATCTAGTTTTAAAGAAATTTCCCACCGAATGAAAAAGCTCTCCCTGACAGGGGAGTACCAATAATTCAAATGTATTTTTGTACCAATAAATACAAAACTGCTGAATATAAATGTGAGATACTGTGTTTGTTTACAAGATAAAATATCACATCTTGTGATCGTGTTCTCTGATTTAGGATTTCATATTCACATGTTGGCAGAACAAAGGGTAATAAGAACCTGTCGAAATGTACAATTTATGGGCTCAAATGCCACCATCTGACTATGTGCCAGGTAGGTAACTGAATCGGACACCATTGTTGCCCTTTTGAATACCCAGGAAATCATTAAGAGCCAGAGGAAATCCTTTACAATGTTGGCCTGACCTCACCAGATTGGGTTGTTCTGAAATAAGGACAATAGTGTGAACAGGATGGGGACACTGGACTAAAAGGTAAAGGACAACAAAAACAGAGCCTCAGCTCATTGTGTGCCATTCAGTCAGTTTGTTTATTCATTTATGTTTAAGCCAATGTGGTTACATATGAATGACAATATTTCTGACGAAAAAAGTCTACGTTGAAAATGTAAAAAATATATCTCATTAATGGACGTTAATGTCAATGTTCCGTACGTCACATTTGGGTTAACGTTTTGCTTTCAGTATTTTCCTTTTTTTTTTTTGGCCCTAATTAGTTGTCAAACACTGGCACCTGCTGGACAAACTGAAGAGTCTTAATAATTTGTTGAGTGCGACACAGGAGCTACGTCATTGGTCGCAGTAGATCAATGAAAATCAAGAAACTTGGCGTGTCAAGATGTTAATAGAACTTGTCATTTTATTAGCAGTTACATTTTCCCTTTAAGCACAGAAAATAACCCAAATTTGCATGCCAGATTTACAGAACCCATCGCTTTTTTTCATCAAAGCTTCAATAGAGCGAGTTTATGAAGGGGGACATACAAGCAGCAGTGTGTTCAAACCTGTGAATTTAAAAAGAGACTAGTGCCACTATCCCTCTGTAAGCCCCTGACTGGAGCAAACACAAAAACAAGTGCGCCATGGACAAGTCACATTCTGAAAGCCAGACACACGCAATTATTTTCACTAATACTGATACCAAGGTTGGAGCAAAAACACATTCCATTGTCCAAGACACTATTCAGAGTACTTTTGTGTGGCATAACAATCCATCAATGAGCTCTCAAATACTGTGTAGCCTATTTTACAAAATACTGAGCAAAATGACAAAGGACGAAGGTGAAAAAAACAGGTGTATAAAGAGCTGCTCCCGTTGGGCAGAAACATTCTTCATTTTAATAAAGCACCTCAAGGTCTATCTAGAGAAAGTGGAGACTTTGAAATGTGTGTTTGGCATTTCTGTTGTACGTGTGGGGAAATGAATGAAACAGTGAGAAAAGTCTGTTATCTACAATTCACCAACCATCGTTCTTCACAAAAGACACAAACACATGATCATAAATAATCATGACATAACACAGTCAGTCCAATGCACCCATCAAAGGCCTTTCAATAAACTGAATAAATATCCACAAAGTAAAAAATACTGTGTTGTACATTTAATGCACTTCACTCAGATATAAATAAATCAGTCAAGATAAATACTTAATAATACTCTCTACTCTAATCAATTGAATTTATTGTTACTGTTGTATTCATAAATAATACTGAAAGTGTCTGTACTATAGTGATGCTGTGTGGAGGAGGTGATGTCCAGGACTCAGGGAGATGGAGTTTAACTTTAGAAGCACTGGGCTCATGCTGTCAGCTCCTCCCGAATCTCTTTGTTCCTGCGCACCTCAGCCGCGTGTCTCTCCTGCAAACAGCGGTCAGACCATGAATGTATTATGACTATTATTATTTATCCACGTGCGGCTCTTTGTCTTTACCTTCTCCTGCAGACGCTCCATCATGGCGGCCAGGTGAGCCTCGCGGTTCTCCCGGATCTGGTCCATCTTCAACATCAGCTTCTCCTCGGCCATCCGGCTGAAGTTGCTGTTCTCCTCCATGGCCTTCAGCAGCACGTCCCGCTCATGCTCCCGCTTCTCGGCCAAGATCCTCAGCACATGAGCCTCCTGGGACTGAAAAGGCAAGACAAAAGAATATAAAAGAACTATCCATCAGAAGAATTGGCTAAATTTTCTGTAACATCATCAAAGGACTTTTTTTTATGACTGCCCAATATGACAATGGCAGAGCTTAAACTTTCTGTGGTAAATGCTCTCTTCAATGGAGCTCAACAGTGTGACGTCTAGTTCTGAAAGTACAAATCCCATTTTCTACAACAGACTAACCACCTGTGCAGACAATAACAGCATTATAATCAATCCAAATAGTTTGTTTTAGATATTTATAGCCTTTCAGTTTCAATAAGTTTTAAGTTACTCCACACCAGATTAGCTGCCAACAAGATTTCAACTCGTAATATCCTATATAGATATTAATTTTGTTTACTTTAAAATCTATGGGAAAAATATTGAAAGAAAATTCTGCACCCAAAAGTTTACACTCACTGCTTAGCTCCACTGATACACAAAACTCTTTCTTTATAAAATGAAATCACTCACTACAACAGAACGAAATTAAATGTTTTATTAAGGTTGAGGTTGGTAGAAAATTGTCCCATGTGGTGAAATCTATTTTTAGCATTTGACCCATCCTTCAATGTCAGTGGGCCACTGCAGTGCAGCTTCTGTGCTTTAATTCGTAATGGTGAAGACTCCTTTGAAACACTTTTGGCTCTTAACGAGGATTTGGCGCTATCAAAAAATACCTTGGCCCATTTATGACACAGCACATTCTTTTGACTAAAATAAAAATACTCTTTCTAGATGTATTAAAAGGACTAACTAACAGTGTGGCTGCCTGAAACTTTTGTACCTCATTATTGTGGACACTTTATTTCGAGCCTCTCACCTTCCTCCGCTCCTCTGCTGCCTCCAGTTTTTTCTCGATGTCCTCCAGTGAAATGTCCCTCTTGGGGGGAGAGGGCAGACCGGGGGACACCTCCGACACTGGAGACAACGGCTTCAGAATCACCTCAAAAGCCTGGCCAGATGCTCGCTTGTCTATTGGTTTCACCTCCATGTCTGTAAATGACAGTGACAACACCCCAAAAATCAATGTCAAATCAAATAAATCAGTCAATATATTAACGCAACATTATGGATCAGTACCTTCGAACTCGCACATCAGGTTTTTGCGAGTTTCTGGGTAAAAACAGGAGCAGATGAGGGAGAAGACAGACAACTCCTTCATCTTTTCTTTGTAGGCTGTGAAAAAATATATAACATAAAGATGAGTCTCTTTGAAGTTGTGACAGATGAATTGAAAAAGTAAGGATGTTCTCTTGAGACAGCCTCTGCATTTAAGTCAAGGAAATGAAGTCAATAAACCAATTAATGTCAGTCATCTGTTCTTTAGGAAGCAAATGAAATGTATACAGTGCTGTTGAATAATTAATACGGTGAACAAAACCGATTTCACCAGGCTAAAAGAAATCACTGTTCTGGAAAGTACAGTACAATAATTAATGTTTTAGACACATTTTTATTCCTTAAGGATCAGGGAGACGGGGGATTTTCTCAAGTTGCTCAAAGTTGTGTGTGTGTGTGTGTTTTGTTTTTTTTTTGTTTTTTTTTTTAACAGCGTCATAACAATTTCAAATCCAAGAAAAACTAAATCCAACAGAATCCGTTTTATTATTACTTGTGTTGTTTACAATATTTAGTCTGGCGTGTTTGTGTACTGTGCATATGCTGATACATATTTGGAGTCAGCTCTAGTGTTGCAGAAAGCCCCTTGCAGTGATGGCTCGCCTCCCACCTTGTCATGCACCTGTTCCCTTTCCATTTGACCATTGAAAACTACATCCAAATATAATACAAAAGCAAAGACAAGCTGTTTTATATTGCCTTTGTCCGTTTAGAAGTCCTTAGATTGGATTGCAATGTATCATCAATGATACAGAAGGCTCATCCAAAGGCCTAGAACACTGTAAATCACAAAAGACTGTCTATCAAGAAAAAAAGATAATTTCCTTTTAAATAACGTCCATATTTGTGAAATTAATAAAAGCAATAGCAGTTTTTGTAAAAGATTCACTGATAAAACGGCCCTCGCTGATCTGAGAGCTAAACCCTCGCATCCTCGCGTCTTGGGTGGGGTCCGTCTGCATTATGCTGCGTGTCAGACGCTCTAGCATCAACTGCAGGTGTAAATACAGCAGCCTCCACCTAAGCCATCAGTGAATCCGAACAAAAATGAAATAATACTAATAGGAAGTGGTATTATTGAGGATTCAAATGACAAAATAAAGGATAATAAAGAAGAAACCCCAAAGCAGACGCACATGGGTTGTAAACGCACAGGCTAATTATACAGACTGAGACTACATTCCAAGACGCACACAGATGCACAAAAACCCCCAAACTTAATTCAATTTAACTAAACGTGATGAAAGATAATTAAACCGCATTTATGTTAGATTAAAGCTACACTTTGGGGGAAGGCGTGCCACATCAGGCCGAAAATATGAAATAATAACCCACGTTCGTGTGCGCAATGCTACGCCCACGCTTTGGTTCCGAAAAGGATTAAAATAAAAGCTCACCTGCTGCTGTTTTGGCCATGCTGGATGGTGTTTCTCCGCAGAGGATTGTGGAGCTGCGTACGGGTGAACAGGGATGCTGTTTAAGGCACTGAGTCAGCGAACACAGCGAGTCCAGATCGGATGGATGGCAGGAGGCAAGAGCGTGCGTACGGGGGCGCGCACACGGACACTCCTCTGACGCGCAGACTCAGTTCAGCTTTATGCGCCCAGCAGTGGGCCAGCGTGCAGTCACATCCTCATCCCACACTAAAAACTGTTTCTGGGAACAGGCTGCAGAGTTAGCCCTTTCAATAAATCAGCCTTATTACTTCAGGAGCGGTCACCATGTCACATCAGCGTCACTGTTGACTCATGGAGAAGAGAGAAGAACTGTAACTCATACACATACAGTAAATACTACCCCTGATAACCTACATTAAGTGAAACTCTATCATTTCAAAACCAAGACGGTGTATAAAATGTATAGGCCTACAGTGCTTATTATAAATTGTAATTAGGTTGTCATATTCAGGCTTGGACTCCTGATTATGGGTGGTTTTTAATCACATATTAATGGACAGACACATTTAACATTATGTAACTCATATTGTGTTAGAATTGTTTAGAACATTTTTAAGTCTTAGAAGTAAAAGTCAGAAATTGACAATGTTTACAGTGCTTTATTTTTATTCAATTTTGATATATGCATTTACATTGTCTACTTTTTAAATAGATCAAGTTTAGTATTTTAACAACCTGAGAGTTCAATAAATTATTAATAATATATCACAGAGACAGAATAAAAAAAATTAACTAAATGCATACACAATATATTATATTTTGAGGAACAATTTTAAGAAAATTATATTAAACTTCTATAATAGAGCTATAGGATTAAGACCACACTGTGAAAGGTAAAGGCAGATGAATAAATAATATAAAAACAAAACAGACATTGGTCTTTTTATATAATATCTTTAAATGTACTAGCTGCACTTTGGTGTTAGCTGTCTTTCTTGTTGCTGAGGTGCTTCTTGATGTAGTGGCCGACCAGTATCTGCGGCCGCTGTTGATAACTGTTGAGGACGTCGTGAGAGCTCGTGAGCTGATCTCCTTTAAGACGGTCCAGTAAAGTGACACACACCACAGCCGCTGAACAAACACAAATATGTGATTGTGAATTAGTATAAATTCACATTTTAATAAAATATTTGATGTGACAATTGAACGTTTCTTACCGCGCAGGCCACTCATCTTGCACATTGCCGCAAAGACAGACGACTCCATTTCAATGTTGCAAACTCCAGCTTTTTGGGCTTCATGGAGATATTGTTGTTTATCTTCTTCAGTGTAGGAGCAGAAAGCACCATCCAGACGGGCCTGACCTAAGCACAGTAATGTCTTCTATGAAGTACATTATTTTAGGTTTTGATTTGGCATCACAATGATTGGATTTACCTTCATAAAAGTCCATGGTGCACATGGTGTTTCCTAAATGTGTGTTAAACAGGTTTAATTCTTTGCTGCACTCCAGCAACTCCTCGGCCAGCTTTGAGTCCAGGTCTGTGTTACGCATGACAGTTTTACCAAGTATCACCTGCTCGAACTTTGGCAGAAAATTTGCATCAACTGACTGTTTGGTGACAACAACAGTACCAGGTTCAAGTCCTAAAACAACAAAGAAAAGAAACAGTAAATATAGCCTTGCAGAAGTTGTCTTTTTGCTTCTATTGTGGTTATAAATGTACGTACCTATTCCACCTGAGGTCCCAATGCGGAAAATTGTAACGTCAGTGCAGTGTGCATGGTGGAGTAGCTTTATTAGCTCATGTAACATTATGGAGATAGAAGGAATCCCCATCCCATGCTGGAAAAGAAATCTCTTTTGAAGTGTGTTGTGAAAAACAAAAAAAATTAACCAATAATGCAATATTTACTTACACTAACTGAAAGTACAGGTCCAATCTTGTACATTGCGTAGCGGTCAGTTCCAGCACAGATATTTGGATAATCTGCTGTGGGGTCTTCCATCCCAATTATACTGGCGATGTATTCGATGAAAGACTTCATTCTCCATGGGCTACCACCAACACAAACAAACTGAAATACAGTACATAGAAGTACAGAAGACATGTTAATGTATGCATGTAAAGTAAATGAGGCACAAAAACAATGTAAAATGATTATGTGTTTCTTACTTTAACGTCGCCGAACATAGCAGGGAGGTCGTGGGTTAATGTTCCAAGACTGAAGTGGTAAAGAACATCATTTTTCAGTCCATCCAGGTGGGGGTTATGCACCAGTATAGGCCTTTGGAACAGAGAGTCACAGTTACAACAAGGATATTCACCCCTGCACACTATAATAACACTGTAAACCACCAGTCACCGAGTTCATTTGGTTCTACTGGGCGACAAAAACTAGTATTTTATTGCAAAGACGTGTATAAATAAAACTGGACGTTGGAAAAGGCACAAATGCTACAGGCCAACAAAAATCTATACATTGAATTTGGGTTTGGCTTAGTTAAGGCAAGGACTGCAGAAAGAAAAAGCATGAAGAAAGAAGAAAAAAAAAAAGCATGATCCTTCCACAACATAAACTCTAAGATATGACATCCTTAAGAACAGCTACTACTTCATACAGACAGGTTATGCAGGTATGTATGACATGGCAATCAAGCAGTAAATATAGCAATTTTATGGACTGTAACAAAGGGTCAGTGTTCAGTGAGAATGCCATAAAACTAACAGCAGTCTCATTTAAACATATCCATTGAAGAATCCAAAGATATAAACCAAAAGAAACGAGCGTGTTTGTACGTGACCGGAAATCCTTACGTAGAGCATGACGCTGGCCGCTGTCCGTCCTTTGAATCCATCTTCTTTAAAACACTCAACGAATTACAACCAGCGAAATATTAACTCACAGAGACAAAAATCAATCAATAACAGTATGTCGTCGATGGAAAACAGTAGGTTATATCTTCCTGGATGAACAGCAGCCGGTGAGTGATGGACAGGTTTTCCCCAAATTGTCTTGATCAAAAGTAGCGGGGTGTTTTACGCGGCTACAGCCTACACCAAAAGTCAAGATTCACTAAATAAAACGGAATGCCTCGGCGTGGAGTGACCTCTATATCCTGCACTACTGAAATTAATTTCGCTTAGTAGACACAAAGTACCTCCCACTACACTGACGTCAACAACCCATGGGCACGTAGTGATCCCACCTCTGTCCCGCCCACAGTGCAGAGCATATACAGACCTATAAAAAAAATACACTGTGTAATGTGTAGTAGTAGACCAGATGTGTGTGTTTAAAATATATTCAAATAGTATGTTTGATTTCAATTTTCTGTATTAGGAGGTGGTCTGTGGCCTGCAGATCAGTGCTTCTCAAACTTTTTTGTCTGGAGTACCCCCTAAGCTTTGTCTCACACTCAGAGTACCCCTTAACTTGTGTTTCAACCAAATAAATGGGTTTACTAGTCACATATTGTCAATAATTACTATTGACTACTACTGTATTTTTTTGTTTTAATTATATTTATGGTCCGATGTGATACAAAAATCTCATGAATTTACAACTATTAACACGTTTTCTACTCAGATAAAGGACTGTTTTATCTTCTTTTCAAACCTGAAACCTTTCCAAGTACCCCCAGGTAATTGCTCATGTACCCCTGGTTGGGAAACACTGCTGTAGTTCAGCTCAGTGCAACTATTACACATTTCCCACAACATATGATTGCCGTTTCCAGTCACAATAGAGGCAAGTTGGAAAATGGGAGCCTCCTTGCAACTGGATCACTGCGGCAATCCCAAACAGAAATGGATGTTACAAGTACGTCTCGCATAATTACTGATGCTTAAAGAAATAACAACAAACCCTTAAAGCTGCACTGTGTAGATTTTTTAGTTGAGGGTCCATCACCTGAATGTCTCATAAAGTTGTTTTTGCTTTGCCTGGAGGGTTCCAGTATGATCATATGAACTCATCAGTCTTTCATTTATCTTATTTATTTACTTGGTTTGCTGCTTGGAGATTGATTGGTTTTATTCCACCTCCAGATGAATCATATGTATAGTTTCATACCCTCCAGCAGTAAACTACATAGTGCTCCTTTAAGGAAATATATCTCTTAAAGAAGACATGTTATGATTTTTATTTTGTGTTTTCTAAGAATCTATACTGTATACACACATAGATCATTAGTTTAATGAACCACAATATTAATCTAAAATGCAGGATTACTCAAACATGCATGGATCAATCAAACTAATGATGAGGGAACACCATTAAAACATGGATAAAAGCTCATGAAAGCTGAGTTTACATATGTCCCCGTTGATAACCTTGGCATGTTGGATGATAAAGGGGATACAAATTCAATTGCATTTATTGCTAGAAAGCCGTTCCACATTTGATGTTGAATGAAGAGAAAACTCCACAATTTACTGAATATAAAGACAACGTGAGAATGAAGTAAACAACACAAAATTTGAGCAAACTGTTTATCTTGCACCTTCGCAGATAATCACATTGTTACATGTTCTTACAGTAACTTGTCAAAATCTCAAATTACATATGCCTTCCCAGAGATGTGTTATCCTAATTATTTGAAGTAAAAGATGCCCTCTACAGCCTTGTTGATTTATTAAGCAACACACAGCACACACACATCAACAAAATAAACAATGAGTAAAATAAAGTTATTACTATAAACAAAAACAAAAAAACAATGCTACATGACTCATGCTTTTGTACAAGTTCAACCTGCTTCTAGATAAATAAACATGCACATTTTAAATAAAGTCAAGAGAGGTTAGAAAGTCAGTCAGGGAAGAAAAGTACAAAAGGCAATCCACCATCTTTAACTCTGCAGTTTCAGATCCTGAAAAACAGCACGTTCACAACATAATTTGCACAAAATCACATGCAAAAAAACTCTTTCTCAAATCAAGCTTAAACTGTCTTTGGCATGATAGAAAATAACAAAGTCAGAAACTCACAACTCATATCTGCTCAATATTCAAACCCATTTGTGCGAGGTCCACAGGTGCTCAGGGTCTCTCTGGTAAAATACACAGTATGTATTACATAAAATTATGTAACAATAAACCATTGTTTAGCTCCTTTAAACTTACTGCATTTGATAAGACAATGGGGTGCTCGGGTAAGAACTCTGGTCTCTTCCTAGACTCAGGACAATTAGCCAAACCAATTAAAAAGTCTCTTGTGTAAGCAATCCTGTCTAAAACACATAAGATGAGAAAAGTCATTATCATACTGTTTTTATGTGCAATTTATAATTTAAAGAGTACCTTTTTTCTTTGTATGAAGGTTAAGAATCTTGTAGAATTGCTCAATGCCAATGTAAGGCTAACATTACAGACATGGGGGAATGTTTTAGGCATAGTCCTTATAACTTACAGTCAGACAAACAACAGTTGTGCACATTGTGTTGCAGTGTTTTACCTCTTGACTTACTGCCTCAATCACTTGTGTTTGTGCACATGGGACAGGAGTGATTGTGGGCTCTGCAAGATGGGCAATGTGCAATTGGTAACTTTTATTTTCTGATTTCCCATACCTCCAAAGTTTAACATTTGGAGAAGAATACTTACCGATATTGACATGAAAGCACCGGCGAAGGGGCCTTGCAGGTTCCAGATGTTTCTGCAGAATTCTTCTTCTTGACACCTCCATTCTGCAGTTGCATATTTTACACATTCAGTAAATTAACCATTTAAAACCAATACCTAACTTAATGCATTATTAGTTTACAGTGTATCCATGTGTGCCTTTCAAACTCGCAAAAGTAGGTCAGAAACAAACCACAGATGCTTAGTAACAAGTAAACAGGTAAATTCAATACTGTGCTCAAGAACAGTCTTTGAGGATCTGTACTGGAGTCATCATTTGTGGAGTACTTATTACTTTGATTCCACTATGAGTTGAAAGAGTAATTACACTTTCTACTTAAAGCCAGGAGCTTAATTTGTGTAAATGTGCAGGTTGTGGATGAAATGTCACAAATTAGCCAGTTTGTTGTGACTTGGCCCCAATCTATTTTAGGGGTCGTTAACAAAACCTGTCGCGTTTGTTTTGGTTACAAAATATCAGCCAATTGACTTGTTTCCAAAGGACCCATTCTAACCAGACGTGTTTTTTGTCTTTCTAATCTTATCTTTTACAACAAATACTAGTTACATTTACATTTATATGAAATTCTTCTATACAAAACATACGTTCAATTCAAGAAATTTTACAGCAAATATGTACCTATTTTACTGGTATAGGAGTAATATTTGATCATTCAAAAGTATATTTTGTTTTTGATTGATTGTTGATTGCTACGCCAGTGGTCCTAATTTTTCATCACTCTAAAACCCAGGGAACTTAGAAAGATCCAATCAAAATATGTCAGATAGCAATAGTATTTTTGCTGAGGTTTGATTACCATTGTAACAAAATACAGTATTAATTATTAAAGGTGTACTGTGAAGTGTCATAGTGACTGATCAATTTAAAACATATATCTTTTTAATGTGACAATGCCCTCCAAATTTTGCATGTAAGAAAAAGATGAAACCCATAGATTATCTTGTCTATTCTGCATCAAAAAAAATAAAAAAAAAATAAAATAAAAAATAAAAATTGACCAAAAATGCATGGTTTGGTGATGTCATCAGCTTGTGTCCATGGAGATTGCTAAGAAATCATATGTTGTGGAACATTTCAGACAAAACTGTACGGAGAAAAGGTTTCACACCCACCACCTGAAACTTACATAGTGCCGCTTTAAATAAACGAGCTACTAAAGCCCATGAGGCACCGATGAACCAAGCCTTTCAGATAATGGGGTGAATCACACGTCATTTTCCTTTTTGGACAAAATAGCCGATCAATGCACACTGTTTGTTTAACTATAATTAGCTTAAACTTTAACTCAAAAGTTGATGCAAAAATCTCAATATCTAACAATGATGTTATGGTTCAAATCCAAATGGACAGTTATGCACAAACATACGTTTTAGCTGTACGTTTGCTCTTCAGATGGGATAACGATCAAATACAGCAGTTTTATGATGTAGTGTAAGTTTAAATAAGAACATTTAGTTAAGTATTCACCTGTTGTACAAACTTTGTCGGCGTGGTTTTCAGTGCAGCCTGCCTCCCGATGTCATGCCAGCGGAAAAACACAACTGCTTCCTGTTGGAAATTCAAAGTAAAACAATTCTGGAAGTGACGTTCAAATTCCAGCAAAATGTGTGTTTTTTGGTTTATACACCCTCTCTGTTGACACTTTTGAAATCTTAAATGCTAATATTAATATAGTGACACCATAAGACAGTTTTTTTTTGTTTTTAAAATGTATGAGAAATATACGTTTTTATGCGATATGTGATATTTTTGGATGTCGTTATCAGCAGAAAAAAGCCAAACCCCTCTTTAAAAAAAAAAAAAAAAAAATTCTTTATTTCATTGTTGGTACAACGTTGATATATTTTCATTGATATTCTATATTTCAGTGGAATTGGTTAAGATATAAAACTCACCTCACAGATGCATTGCCATCCAAGTTCTTAAACATATGTATTATTAGAATCAGACATTTGTCATAATTTTAAATTAGGAAAATATATTGTGGGTGCTGGGTGGCAGAGCAATGAGATCCTATGCCTCCCGGAGACTGTGGGCTATCCCGGACTAGACCTACATCACCTGATCCCTCTGGGTGGAGTCTGCATGTTCTACCCATGTTACCGTGGATTCTCCGGCTTCTTACCCCCATCCAAACACATGCATTCAACTCTAAATTGCCCCTAGTGAATGAATGTGAGTGAACGGTTGTCTGTCAATGTCCATGTCTCTGTGTTAGCCCTGCAACGAACCCTGTCCAGGGTGTGACCCGCCCAAGGCAAATTCACTGGAATAGCCTTCAGTCACCTGCAGCCCCTAACGGGAACAAGCAGCAGAAATTTAATGAAAATAATTTGTGCAATGCAGCTCACACTTTTAAAATGTCTTTTAATGTTTTTATTGTCATTGTAATGCTACCTTTTTTCTGTCCAATCCAAACATTTTTCTTTACACGTCCAAAATCCTGCAGCAACTGTATCGCACAAAAGAAGTTGTCCCACCCAAAAGGTGCCATTTTTGGAACTGAAGATTTATTTACTTTATTTCATAAATCATTCACAGAACCATTTACTTTACAAAAAAAGCATGTTTCATAACATTATGGCGCACTGATCTACAAAAGCAAAACACTTTTTAATCTAAACACTGTATTTTTATTTACCAGATCATGAATGTATATGCAATTTTACAGAAATACAAGTTGAATTTTTCTTTGACCAATTGGTCTGCCAGTAAGCTCATCGATGGCTGTGAGAGCCTCCTGCCGGGACTCAAATACCACGGTAGCAGTGCCTTTTGAAGACCCGTTCTTGTTGTACTGCAGTGACACAGACCCAGGGATTATTTTATAGCCATAGCAAAAGTCATACACCTCTTCCACTTTTAAGTTAAATGGTAGATTAATTAGCTTAATACAAGTAGGGCCGTCATGACCGGAGAGCCTGGTCCCACCACGTGCACCCTCTCTGCCCTCACTCTGTGAGCCTCTTGTAAAGTCCCTAGAGGCACGGGGGCGCTCATCCCTCAGTGGTCTTTTTGAAAGAAAGTCTGTGTCATAGGATGCTTCAAAGTTCTTGTCTTCTCTCGAAGACGACCTCGGTGCAAAAGACTGTTTAATCATGTCCTCCATTTCAGACTGTGAAACTGTCCGAAGGCGAACCTCTGACCCTAGAAACCTCTTCCCATTGAGTGAGAGGGCCTCCATAGCCTCTTCCTCTGTCTGAAATGAAACTATTGCCTCTCCAAGACCGTTTCCTTTCTGATCACGCAGGATGGTAACGCCATCCTCAGCCACATTAAATCCAATAAAGAAGTCCATGACCTCAACTTTCCTCACATCAAATGGAAGGGACCTTATGTGGATGCTGTTTTTGTCACCAGAATGGTTGAGCTTCTGATCTTCCAAAAGACTGAGCATTTTCTCTCTAGAGATTGGACGTACACTAATGTTTCGATTCATTAGTGTTCGATTGTCACGATCCAAGGCATCATGGTACTCTTGCAGACTTTTAAAAAGAACAAATGCACGTCTTGATCTTGCACCACTGCCACCAAGCAGGTAGAGAATCTGATCACTTCCAAGCCTTGCTCTGTTGAAAAACTTCATAATGTCATGTTTTTCTGCTGCATGAGGCAAATTGTCCAAAAGAACACAGTATTCACCACAAGGAGGCGAGGGGCCACGACCTAAAGGTGACCGTGATCTTACACGATATTGTGAAGTTTCCTGACTGCGAGGATGCAATTGTTGCTGCCTTTCAGGCATACCAGCCTGAGCCACATCCACTGGTATTTCCCCAAAAATCTGTTCCCATTCTTCTACTGTATAAATCTCAACAAATCTTGTACCGATGTATTCCTTGTGTCTCTTTAGCCCATGGGTAGCATCTTCCCTTGATGCAAATGTCACAAGCCCATTCCCATTTTGTTGTCCTCGGTTGTTCTGAAGAAGAACCACCTTATCAACAGCCAAACCCTCAAAGAACTTGTGTACGTCTTTCTCTGTGACAGCGAAGGGCATCCCTCGCAGCATCAGTTGTCTTTCCTTTTCAAAGCCTGAAGCCCTTCTGTGCTGTGTAGATGGGGAATATCCCAACCTGCCTGAAGATCTTCTGGGACCCCTCAGTTCTTCAATCTTCAGAGGTCTTGGTTTTTCATTGAGCATTTTTCTTTGATCCGTGACCAAATTCACAGAGCTTCTTTCCAAAACATTTTGCATTTCTGTTTTACTGCTCAGCAGCAATTTAACAGGCATGCCTTTGATATAATTGCCGGATTTAGTCATGGCAATTCTTGCATCCTCATCTGAGCCAAAAATGATGAATGCTTCATCTAACTCGCCTCCAACTATATGCACACCCCCATCAGGAATTCTAAGGCCACTGAAGAACTTGCGAATGTCCTGAGAACCCGCTGCTATCGCCAGTCCCTGTAAACGGATGACGACTGCCATGCTGACCAAGAACCACCACCACCTGTAGACAAAAGGGTACAGAAAAGCATTAATGCCAACAAGTCTTCTCCAAAACCAAGTGAAGAATAAAGTGCCAAACATTGATGAGTCCATTGGTGGCTTTCAGATTCTGGAATTGGATGTATCATTCTCCCAGATGCACAACAGCCTGTTTTCCGATTGATTACATTCATAAGACACATCCAAAAGGAAAATCCACACTTCGTGACCAGGCCCTTGAACTCACACCAAAAATCTGCACACCATTCACAATATTATTTTTTTCTTTCCCAGTCTTAGACGTTCATGGTCTATGGAAAATTGTGAAATCATCTGCAGCCCAGCAATTCGACTAAACTGAAAAGGGTTCCCCCTATTATATAAACAAAACCGATGTTCAATCTATTCCAAATCCTCATGTGACAGTTACAAACTCAGAACACCAAACATATGCAGTTAGGGTTTTCCATACAACAAAAAGGCATAGAGATTACCCTTCAGCACAAGATTCTTTATCAAAACAACACACATTGTTAAAGCAATTTGAACATGCTTTCTCCCAAACAAAGCACACATTATAGCTTAAATCACAGGTTTGATGGCTACAAGATAGAACTATTCTCACTCTATTCACTTCATCTTTACTCTCCACTTTATTGCCTGTAGCACAATATTTTATACAGCTCTAGGCAGCATGCATTCAGAATATATGTAGAAAGGATGAAACAAGTCGCTCCACAGGACATAAGGTATATTCCTGATCAAGACAAGCACAAGATCTGGATCTTCCAACACTGTAGCGCCGACTGCTCCCGACAGATTGCCCCAGTGGCATTGAAAGATGGGTCAAGTCCAGAGACAAATCTCTCAAGGGGAAGTACACCTTAACCTTAAAAGCATTCGTAGAAACATTTCAATATGACAAATACTATAACTCTGTGCAAGAATGTTAGAATACATCCTCATAACTTATAAATTCTTAAGAGTCATAAGAATTTATTACAGGAGCTTCTCAAAATCATATTAAAGTATAAGCAAATGCCAAATAGTCCAATTTCCCACCTTAATCCCTGGCTCAGCAGAACAGCCCAGTGGCAGATGGTAATTTGTCAAAAACATTTCAACAAAAGCAGACACAGTCTATTGTAAGAGTCCATTTGGTGGCCATACCAGCTTGTCAAAGTCCAATCTCATCTGACCTTGGAAGCAGGGTTGGGCCTGGTAGTTGGATGGAGAAGACCGCCGGAATACCAAGTGCTGCAATGGGGCAGCAATGGCTCTGGTGCAACCTGCTGTTTTGTCCTCTGGTAAGACACTTCACCCAAATTACGTAGTATGGTGGTCGGCAACCTCATCAAGTCAGTCTACCCTGAGGCAACTGTGACTAAAAAAGCAACTTACCACCACAAAGTATGAATTTAATGCACACAATTGTGAAGTGATGTTGAGTGTCTGGAACATGGAACTATTATATACTTACGGTGTATAGATTTACGCATTATTATTATTTGTACAAATGAGAGAGAGCAGATCAAGTCATCACTGAGTACAAATGAAATACAAATTTAATTCTGAGTAATGGAATGTCCCGATTAAGTAACTTTGCAAGTTGTATTTTCCCCATCTCATGCTGCAGATTTAAACGCATCTTTTGGAGAGAGGTTTATTTGCCACGCCTCCTCTTGAAGAATTCACGTTTTCCAAAATGTGAAAAGTCACCCGTTCAAAAATAACGCATCCATTGTTTGAAGCGTCCTTTTCCTTTAAGATCGAGCCAAGCCACATCACGATGAACAGGCATACGATGAAAAAGCACCATTTTACCATCAAAAACCTACAACGCTGCCTATTACAATCACGGGAATATAATCTCAACCCAGTAACACGTTGTCATCGTTAGCCTGTTAGCTCATAGGCCCAGCTAACAGAGGCTAGCAGAGGAGGCTAGCGACATGACAGCAGAAGATCTACAAACGAACACATTTGAACTGGCTATAAGAAAAACTCTTCTCAGACAACTTACAAGAAGCCCAACACACGAATCCAACCAAAATTATCTGCCAGGGGAAAAGCGGCTAAAATAGGTCAGATAAACAAAAAAAAAAAATCGGCAGGTCCTTAGTGGAAGAGGAAAAGGGAAAAAACCGAGGCGCATTGTGCTTCTTCTTCTGTGCGACGATGTGGTGAAGCGCTTCCGCCCCCGTGAGGATTAGACAGAGGGCACAAAGGCATTTTAAGGAAACAAGCAAAGCTTTGGGCTGAACTTTTTACACAGCACATACTAATAGACAACCGGGTGATCAATATAATTTTAAATGTACTTAAACGATATGTTAAACAAACTATATTGAGCGTCACGTGATAACAAGCTATGGTGCTTTCAGGTACCAACACAGACTTGTCTTGAACGCTCTCGTTAGTTATTATGTTATTGTGTATTTACCTTTAGACAGAAGGCCTATTCTGCTATTTAAAACCCCGTTTTACATGAACTGTAGTTGAGCTCTGGTGCAACGCTCACGCTGGCAGGACGCTGTGCCAGGCTCGAGAGCTGGACCCGGAGCAGAGACGCGGCGGAGCAGAGGCTGCAGAGCTCCATTTCCTTCAGCCCGTGTGTTTGACGTCCGCTGATATCGTTGCCTGATATCTTCAGTTGAATATCGTTAAATACAAAGATGGAAGGAGCTCGAAAACACGACAATTTGATGAGGTTAGTTGTCGTTTGTCTTATGTCGGTTATCCTCCAACAGTTTGTTAGCAAATAGGACAGCCGCTGGTTAAACACCAGGTTTGTGAAGCCGGTGCCGAGAAACGGCTATTGACAACATCAGATACGTTTGTTCTTACAATAGACTGGTGAGTGTATACATACGCATATATACAGTCATTGGCGCTCTCTTGGGTCTAATATATATATTTATTCTCCATGGATAACTCTGCAGAATTGAGCTGAGCTAAGCTAAGCTAGCTGCTGCTGTGCAGTGAGTGGAGAAGCTAAGTTAGCCATCCGGGCTAATGCTAATCGAGTCGTTGCTTGCTGGATAAAAACCCCAAATCAAATGTACTTCTGTTATGTACACGAGCCAAATTTTAATTAGTTTCAGGACATGACAGTCGTTGTTGCACTGCAGTATTTTAATAAAAGCTATATCCACTCATAGCTTTGAGCTAAGGCCTTTAAAGATGGCACTCCAGTGCTTTTGTAAACGATCAAAGCTCGTTGTGTGTATTTATCTGTCATTTGTTTAGTAATTGTATCTTCAGTCATACTAATAAGTAATCACTTACATGTGTGGGTCAAGACCACAGCACGTACTAATCCAAACATTTTAAAGACATTATCCGATTTACCAAAACAACAAGTTTTGAGGCCATGTTTTGACTGCATTCACACACTGGCCATTTTGGTCTCTCATGAAGACTGATGATGTTAAAATATACTGGATTCTTTTTTTTAATTATCTGTGGACAAATTATGTATGACCTGCGTTTATGTTTAATGTGCAGGCAGCTAATATTACTATAATAACCACAGGTGAAATTGATATTTGTGTTCCTACTGCTGCAACTCCTTTAACGCGACCAGTGACCACAGGCTGATAACACTTTGCGGGAAAGGCGGTTCCAGAAAACGGACCCCAATCTCTCTCTGCTAATATATTATATTGTGCCTATTAATTTTACACATTATGAGATTACAGATTTTTTTTGTCGTGGTTGATGATTCTGGCCTTGGTTCATGGAACTGTCCTCTTTCTGATCAGGTGTGGCGTCACTTTGGAGGCCCAGTTTCTCTGAGTTGGACTATTCATGGCCAACAGACCCAGGGCTTCCAATCTTTGACTTGTTTCTCCATGGACGCACTGCTCAAGTCAGAAATCAGGTATTGGACAGTTCTAAATTTTGTAATGACATTTTATGTGTCTGATGGTAATTCTCCACTATTATATTCGTCAAATTTAAATATGTTCAAGTTTGAGTGTGAATCTTGACAAAGTGCTGAATATTTAAAGCTGATCAAATGTGTTTGCAAGTCCAAACACCTGAACATACCACAGCTAGTAAATATTGACAGTAATTAGTAGTAACCTGGTATATTTTGTTTCTGTACTTACTTTGCTTTTAGATAAACATGTTGTTGAGGAAATTATGAAAAAAGTTGTGCTGCAGGTTGACGATATTAAAATATTATTTATCAAACGGTATACATTATTTGCCTTTCTTCTTCATAAACTTGGACAAAAATACTCCTTGTATGTTGGTTACTTTATCATCATTATTTGTTTGGCTGGTTTTCAATTCCTACTTTTTAAATATTATTTTGTATATTATGCTACATACATGTATGTACATAATATTTTTCATTATTATTTTCCTTCTCCTTTCCTCTTTATTACCCTTTGACTATACAATTTTTTTCTTAATCTTTTGCATAATTTCTTGATGGTTTGTCATCTACACTGCAACTGTCCGTTTAATTCAGCAGGACAAAAATTATATCTCAAGAGTTATGAACTAGTTGGGGTTGTTGTGGGTCATGCGTTAACAATACATTAAATAACATGGAAGTCTAATTATAGTTAATTGGATCTTCTACAGATATTGTGACAAACTGCTGATTGTCATTTACTATGTCACTGCAGCACATTGGCCGATTGATTGATTTTCTTTCTTTTTCCTTTCCCTTCTCTTCTTATGGTTCTTTGATGTTCTATTATGAAAACACAGAGAAGAGGGAAGTGGTGCCTCAGTAAGTCTTCAAATAAACAAAGTAGTGTACGTTCGTTGGTTTTGCGTTTCTTTTTAAGTCAGTAGGTGTAACTCTTGTATGTTACTTTTCTGAAGCGCAACTGTATTAGAGCTCTTTTTGTTTCTCATTCTAGGTTAAGGTGGAGGGTCTCTCCAAGGCAGCCTTAATCAAAAGCCTGTCTCCTAGAGTCCTATTGTCCAATCATCTGTTGCCTAAAGGAACCAAGATGAAGGTCAACCTAGAAGATCAGAGTCGTCAGAAAGTGTCCTTCAGTTTCTCGCAGACCAAGAAGCCACTGCAGAGTCTTTTCTTCATTTCATCCAGCCCTGAAAAGTCTGGAGTGGACCCTGCTGCTCCATCGCAGTCAGGCTCAGGGAAAGGGCATCATGCAGATACCAAAACTGAGCACAGGTCTGCTTCAACGATGCATAGAACAAGAACCAGTTCCTCTTCTTCACCTGCAGATTCCCCGACTAAACTTAAAACAGATTTGTCAAAGACTCATTTTAAGAAGCATATCCTTAATGTCTCTGTGACTGATGAAAAACCATCATCTGTAGTAGGTGACTCACAAAGTTATGAAAGAGCTACATCTCCTCAAACTGCAGAGTCTCACAATGTAGCACCAGAGTCAAGAATTACCGCTATTCTTCAGACACTCGCTGCCTCCTCAGGAAAAGATGGAGTCTGTTACAGCCGCTTGGAATCCAACAGTAAGGTACATAAAAGCACAAACAGGACTCATTCAGACTGTGCCCCTCCTGGATTTGAGTCAGACGGAGATTCAGGACAGTCTTCCACTCGTAAATCATCTGACTCCAAAAGCCAGTCAAGCTCAAGTAGTAGACGCAAAGATGAAAAGAAGTATTCTTCTAGTTCACACTCTGAGGAGAAAGAAAAAAGTTCCTCTAAGCGCTCAGACACATACGAAAGATCTTCAAGTCACTCTAAATCTGACCGCGATTCAAGATACACCTCGTTGCGTTCATCTCGATCAGATCGCAGAAGGTCAAGGTCGCGGTCACGGTCTCGATCACGAGGGTCGCGCACAAGTTCATCTCACTCCAGGTTGGACAGATCCCGAGGTGACAGAAGCTCGCGCTCCGACAGGTCGCATTATCATGAGTCTGACAGGAGGTCCTACAGGAGCTCTCCACGCAGAGAGAGGAGGCGCTCCCGCTCTCGTACTGAGAGAAATCGGGATAGTTCGGAGTCTGAAGAGGACCGCCGGAAAGCTAGAACAAGGACAGGTGAATCAAGTCGATCATCGGCCTATTCAAGTTCGCACAAAGAATCTACATCGTCTTCTCATATGAAGTCCACCTCGAAATCAGTGGATTCTTCTGAGTTGGACAAATGCCATCCATCATCCAAACAGGAAAGGTCTTCAAGACGCCTATCAGACTCCGATTCCCAACACAGGGGCTCTTCTGTTTCTGACCATCATAAATCCAGCTCAAGTCATAAGTCGGAGACCAGTAATAAATTGACTTCACCCAGCAGGTACACACACACTCATTCGACAGAGAAACGTCAGAAAAGTGACTTTGAGAGAGAGAAATCGTACTCATCTGACAAGCGCTCACATTCAAATGAATACACAAAAAATGCACATAAAACAAATAAACTGGACTCCAAACATTCAACCTCCTCGTCTTCATATCATGACACACATAGGACACCAGACAGAAAACCCAATGACAAATTTCACAGCCCACAAAAAACACCATCTATCTCTACCATAGAATCATGTTTAGAAAGTGAAGTGAAAAATGAGCAAACTAGCCACATAATCAAAAAGATAAGTTCAAAGGAAACAAATGACTCCAAAAGGACGGAGCTTCAAAGTAGAACAGAACTAAGTCTATCTTTAGACGCAAATGAAACAAATAAAAAGGTGTGCAGTGGTCAATCAAATGATCAGACAGTGATGTCAAATCAAATCCCAACATGTGAAGGTAATGATGTAATGTGCAATAAAAAATCAGCTGACCGTTCACCAGAATCGTTACCCAAACCACCCAGTGTCCTACACCATGTCCAGAACTCGGTAAACAAAGAAACTTGGAAAACAGAAAAGGATGACCAGAGTAGAAGTACAAGTAACCAGTCTGACTCCAATGTGTCTCAAAACCGTAACTTATTCTTTATAGACTCTGAAAATAGCCCAACATGTAAAGAACTTGGCGATGCTGTTAAAAAGGGCATCATTGCTAACAGAAAATCTCGGTGGGATATTGTTGGACAGGATGAAGAAGATCTTTCAAACAAAATTTACAATTCAGAGATCAATCCTGTTGACACTGTCATGAAATTGGAGGTCTCAAATGATTGTAGCCAAGTAGACTCTGAAAGAAAAGAAAACACGTGTGTAGAGGCAGGAACATACTTTACAACCAAGCAGCAGATGCTTGAATCTGATGGAGCCCGTTTGTCTGATAGCTGTAAACACCAAAGTGCATCTGCAGAGGTAAACATCAGCATCAATCCAAGTGATCAAGCCACAAAGAAGCCTTTTTCAAATGATGACAACACAATGATGAATCCCGGCAAGAGCAGACATCCACGGTTGAATGTGTTAATGGGACAAAGTGAGGCCAGTGACAGTGAAAACTCAGAGTACGACTCTGATTGCGGCGAGGCGATACAACGCCTTCACTCTGTAGTGGTAGTGATGCCAAAAAATTCCCTCCCCACAAGTGAAGATGCTTCAGGGAAAATTGGTGCTGATACCCAGCAAATTCAGGTGCATGCTACAGATCCAGCCAATAGTGCAATGTGCCAGTCCCAAAGTAATATGATTGATAGCACCAGTCACTCTGAGAGCACCCAGTTGTATTTAACTGCACACATATCAGCAATAGAAAATAGCAGTCTTCTCAATTCTTTGGCTCAGCAAGGACCCCATCAATATGTTAACAGTGGAAATGAAACTCTTTTTTCACATTACAAACAAGATAATTTCTCCAGTGCAAATGGAGTCAGTGAGAAGAATGGATACAGTCTTCTTTGGAACTATACTCAAGCAGAGCAACCCAGTAGTACTTGTCCACAGCCCGACAGCAGCCATGTGATAGACGGCAGATTGACAAAAACTCTCTCCTATTCACAAATGCAAAGCAGTGACTCCATTACTGATCCCTCCACCGCTCCACAAATTTGCCAGGACTCAAATGTAATACACCCAGACTCTCTCACTAATGACCATGGTGTCTACAGTGGAGGAAAAACAGCAGCTGAATCCACTGGGCCTATTCTTTGTCAAGGCTTGTCTAGTTTTGTGCAAGCTAATGAAATAAGCAGTAACAGTAGAGGCCCAGCAGCTACAGAGCCCACAAAAGAAGAAAGTTTCAGGTCTCTTAGATCCAGGGGTCCACCAAAGAAAAGGCGTCCCGAGTTGGAGTCCGACTCAGACAATGAGGCTGAAGCAGGACCTACAAACAAAAAGGAGCGGCGTGGAGACACTGTGAAGGATATACCAGTCAAACCTCATGTGCAGCTGCCATTACTGCAGTTGCGGGACTTTCAAGATGCCGGGAAATGGAAAGACTTGGCGAAGTCTAAGAAGATGCCACCGTATTTTGACTTAATAGAAGAAAATCTGTATCTTACTGAGAGGTCAGTGAATATTCAACAAGTTCACCATCTCTGGTAGTTTCTGCTTGAATTTACTTCAATGTGTGTTTCAATATATTTGCAGAAAGAAGAGCAAATCCCATAGAGATATCAAACGGATGCAGTGTGAGTGTCCAATGTTGTCCAGAGAGGAGCGTTCGAAGGGCGTGATGGCATGTGGAGAGGACTGCTTGAATCGTCTTCTTATGATTGAATGGTATTTCAACTTCTATGTTAAATAGTTGGATAAATACATAGGTCATTATCCCAATTTTCATATGAATTAAGAGGTGGGATTGATTGAGATTTATATGAAGTATATTGTTTACAGTAAAAATGCTACAAAAAGATCTGAAATTTCAAATGAGGTGATTTTTTTTCTTTTTTTTTTTTTTGGGATTCATTTTACAGACAATTCACATTTAACCTTAATTAATACGTTTAAAGACAGGTTTTAACACATTTCTGTCAGATTGGCATATTAATGTCTTGCTTATCGCTGACGGGATGCGCCAAAAATATCCTGATATCCTGATTTATTTATTTATTTCAATAATGTCCTCCCCACTGTTTTACAACTGTTAATATTCTTCAAACATTTCTTTTCAGTTCATCTCGGTGCCTAAATGGAGCCTACTGCTCTAATCGTCGTTTTCAAATGAAACAACATGCAGATTTTGAGGTCATTCTCACCGAGGACAAAGGCTGGGGTCTAAGAGCAGCTAAAGACATGCCAGCGTATGTTTTCAATCAAAATGAATAAATCTTAAATACATCATGCTGTACTTTGTGAAATTAAAAAGTTAATTTTTTTTTCCAGAAATACTTTTGTTTTGGAGTACTGTGGAGAGGTGTTGGACCACAAGGAGTTTAAGGCGAGAGTGAAAGAATACGCCCGCATGAAGAACATCCACTACTACTTTATGTCTTTGAAGAATAACGAGGTAAGCAAGGACCAATGAAATTATAAAGGTTTTACAATTTTGACATTGCTGCTAATGTAATTTGAATGGTATTCCCAGATTATTGATGCTACACTGAAGGGTAATTGTTCCCGCTTCATGAATCACAGTTGTGAACCTAACTGCGAGACACAAAAGGTATTGTGGCTGGGAAAAAATAAAATAAGTATATATATATATATTTTTTTTTTTTTTAACTCCAAACTGTTTGTTTTTTTAGTGGACAGTCAATGGGCAGCTTCGTGTTGGTTTCTTCACCACAAAAGCCGTTACAGAAGGGACTGAACTGACCTTTGATTATCAGTTCCAGAGATATGGGTAAACTCAATATTTTTATACTGAACAAAAATGATTAAATAAAGAGATTGTTTGTTTAGTTGGGAAACTGTTTTTTTCTCTGGTGTTTCAGCAAAGAAGCTCAAAAATGCTACTGTGGAGCTCCCAGCTGCAGAGGCTTTCTCGGAGGGGAAAACCGTGTGAGTGTTCGAGCTGCTGGAGGGAGGATGAAGAAAGATCGCAGCCGGAAAAATGCTCTCACTACGGTCAGTTATTTGTGCATTAAACTGTTTCCTGTGCTATTTGGATTTTCTGAAATTATGGCTTGAAATTGGACAGGATAGAATTTGACAAGGAAAGGTAATTGCTGTCACATTCGCTTGTACTGGTTTAATAACAACTCAAACTGCAATGCTGAAACGAGGACACATCCACTGGACACAGACTGGATTCAGTCATAGATAGAATTTGCAAACTGAGAGTGAAGAGCTCATTCTGCTTTCTGATTATAATAATCTAATTATAATTAAGAACCTACACAGAAAATATATAAAATTTCATCACATAAAATGTTTTTGTAATTGTAAATTAAAATGAAAAAATCCTGCCTGTACCTTTTAGAAAAAAAGTAAATAACAATAAAATGAAGTATGTGGGGTAATTTCTGTTCCAGGTTGATGAAGAACTCGAGGCGTTACTGGACAATGGAGAAGGCCTGTATGATGAGAAGCAGGTGGTGGCTCTCTGCAGGTTAATGGTCAGAGTGGAAACCATGGAGCAGAAACTCCTCTGTCTTAAACTCATCCAGGTACAGTTTCCCCACAGCAGCAGTGACTGAGGGTGAGTTTATCGGAGTCTGATGCAGTGAACACTTGTTTTACAGGACACGCAGAACCCTTCATGCCTAAAGCAGTTCCTGGATCACCACGGCCTGTCTCTGCTCTGGATCTTCATGGTGGAGCTGTCTGAAGCAAAGGGCAACAGTGCCAATAATATCAAACTACAGTTAGAGGTATGTCATTTATGTATGTACTTTACCACAAGAACTTTAGAATTAACAGTTTTCTAAAGTATAAAAGGTGCCAATTAGTCTTTTTTTTTGGAAAATTTTACTTATTGGACCCATTCTGAACCTAAAATATAAACAGCAATTTTTTTTCCCAATATAGTTTGAGATAAACTGCACTTAATACTCAATTATTTAATAAAATAAATTTCGATTTTTTTTTTTTTTTTTTTTTTTTTTCCGATAAACAATCTTTTGAACTCAACAGTTTTAAACATGTTTTTTATTTATTTATGCAGATTTTGAAGACTTTGGCTGTGCTGCCTATTTCTACCAAGAACATGTTAGAGGAGAGCAAAGTGTTGACCCTCATTCAGCGCTGGGCACAGACCTGCCCTCAGCCCACAGAGAATGATGGCTACTCCAGCGAGAACACGTCTCGAGCTCAAACACCACTCAACACTCCAGATGGCTCAAACCCAAGAGCAGGGGCAGAAATGGACAACGACTCAGCGAAACCTTCTGTGTTTCGCCGCCTTAAAATCATCAGTGAAAATAGTTTGGACAGTGCCCTCTCTGATGCCAGCAAAGCATCAGATGGGAAAGAAGATGATGAGGATGAGGATGAAGATGATGACGAGTCTTCACGCGCAGGATTGTCCGAGGCCCAAGAGAAAAAACCTGAACCAGAGGCAGGGACTGAAGCACCAACTATAGGACCTGAAAACACAGTCCAAGAGGAGAAAGAGGAAGAGTCAAATGAGAAGAGTTTAGTTATTCAAGAGGAGTCCAAACCCAGTAATGACCAAGACAACACTGAGATGATTGTGGAGAAGGAGGAGGTCAAAGAGGACACGAGTGGGTCTCCGATGGAGGAAAGTAGTGACTTAAAAGAGCCACATAAAAATCAGGAAGAGAGTAAAAATGACCCAAAAGCCTCAACAGAAGAGCCTGAGCAGGTGACTGAGCAAGAGACTGTCAAAGATGAGCAGCCTAAGATTCAAGCGTCTGAGGGTGATGAGGAAGGCAAGATTCAAACTTCCGAGGGAGATGAGGAACCCAAGATTCAAGCTTCCGAAGGAGAGGAGGAACCCAAGAGTCAAACATCTGAGGGAGACGAAGAGCCCAATTTTCAAGCGTCTGAAGGAGACGAGGATCCCAAGATTCAAGTGTCTGAGGGAGACAAAGAGCCTGAGATTCAAGTGTCTGAGGGAGATGAGGAGCCTAAGATTCAAATGCCCGAGGGAGACAAGGAGCCAAAGAGTCCAGCATCCAAGGGAGACGAGGAAACCAAGATTCTAGCATCCACGGGAGACGACGAACCCAAGATTCTAGCACCCACGGGAGACGAGGAACCCATGATTTTAGCGTCAACGGGAGACGAGGAACCCAATAGTCAGACGACAGAGGAAGACATGGAACCAAAAATTCAGACGGTAGAGGGAGACGGGGAACCCAAAAGTCAGGGAGACGAAGGATCCAAGACTCGGGCGATTGAGGGAGATGAGGAGCCTAAAAGCCAGGTGTCCGAGGAAGACCAACCTGTCCCTGCGGATTCTGCACAGACTCAGTCTGACCCAGCAATCTCGGAACCTGCAACCACTGAGCCCACTGCAGAGCCAATGGAGATAGAGGTACAGGTGCAGGCAGAGGTGGAGGTACAAGAGTCAGAGAATTCGAACACCAATCAGCCAAATGACTCAACTGCTGATGTGACAGTAAGCTCTGAAGTTCCTGAGGTCAGCGTCCCTTCAGCAGCCGCCTCAGTGGAGCCCTCTGTGGTCGGGACGCCGTCCCAGGATGACGAGGAAGGCCTCTCTGATGTAGAGAGTGAGAGGAGTCAGGAGCCTCAGCTCAGCTCCATGGACATCAGTGGCATGGCAGCCAGGCTTCTGGAGAGCTGGAAAGATTTAAAGGTTTGTTCAGCTGGTCACACCCATTTCTGCACAATCTATTGTCTTTTTACTTAAAATGTTTTTCTTTTCAGGAGGTTTACAGAATACCTAAAAAGAGCCAGGTAGAAAAAGAAGGTACGACAGCTGTTGATGGTGCAACATTTGGAATGTTTATTTCCAAATTTAAACAGTTGTATTTTCTTAACAGACCGTAGTCGGGATCGGGACAGCACTCGTCCTGCTTCAGGGAGTCGCGAGAGAGAGAGGGAGAGAGAGAGGGAGAGAGATAAAGAGCGCGACCGTGAGAGAGACAGGGAGAGAGAGTATGAGCGCGATCGTGATAGAGACCGAGAGCGTGACCGAACACCTCGCAGCAGTGAAAGACGCAGGCGGCGCTCTCTCTCCCCTCCCTCATCCTATGAACGGAGCAGCCGCCGCACTGAAGAGCGGTGAGTAATAACGCACACTCAGCCCTGGCAACACTGAGCACAGAGACTTGTGCGAACAATGAATAATATTAATTTCGTCTCAGGTTCGACAATGTAAACAGCAAGACTCCTAGGAGCGTCGGAGGAAAGGAGAGAAACAAGCTCTCCACAGAAGAACGCAGGAAACTCTTTGAACAGGAAGTGGCTCAGCGCGAGGCTCAGAAGCAGCAGCAACTTCAGCAGCAATTCCAGAGTCTGGGCTATGACCCGGCCCTGGCTTATGCTTCTACCTCTGGGTTTATCACATATCCTTCTGGATATCCTGTCCAGGCTTTTGTAGATCCAACCAACCCTAATGCAGGCAAAGTGCTGCTGCCAACCCCTCCAGTGGACGGAGCTATGACCTATGAACAGACACCTCCACTGGGACTTTCCTCTCCGTCCACCACTCCTCAGGCCGCTCCAGTGTCCACTATCACACAGCAGATTAGCACTGAGCCCCTCCCTCCTGGAACCTCACAGCCGTATGCACAACCCGCTATCGCGCCTCAGGACACTGGGGTGGCTGTGCTCTCTGTTCCAGCCCCCGCGGCCCCTCCAGTGCAAAGCCAGAGCTACACCACTCTGTGGGACCCCAGCACACAGCAGACAGTCACTGTGCAAACTGCAGCTCAACAGTACACTGCTCCAGCTCAGCCTCAGCCGCAGGCCGCCATCTACTACCAGGGCCAGCCCTGCCCCACCATCTACAGCATTCCCACCGCCTACCCACAAGGCAGTGCTCCTGTCATACAGGTGTGGACTCATAACACTTATCGTCCACTTAGTTAGCCTTTAACTTGTATACCCAGAAATAATGACTCTTTTTTTTTTTTTCCTTTTCTTTTCTCCCCCCCTGAAGGCTTACACTGATCCTACGGGGAACTACCTGCACAGTCAGCCTGTGTATCCCGGCCAGCAGGGGGTGGTAGTGCAGCAAGGAGGCACAGTTACCACCATTGTCACCTCCCAAACTCAGGTAAAACACATGGCCTTATGTCCTATTTTTTATTCAAAAGTTTGAAAAGTAAAATCCTCAACTTTATCTATGTTTAACATGCTCCCCTTTTCTATGATTTCCATTTTTCTGATCAGGAGTTGATTGTACCAAACAATATTGTGGATCTGCCTCCGCCGTCTCCTCCCAAACCCAAAACTATCGTTCTACCTCCAAACTGGAAAGTGGCTCGGGATCCAGAGGGCAAGATCTACTACTACCATATTGCAACAAGGTCTGTGTTTCTATAGATTTAAAGCCTATTTTTTTTTAATATTCTCAAATCTCTTTAAGTTAAGTATGACTATCTGACCTTTTCTGCTCAGACAAACACAGTGGGATCCTCCAACCTGGGATGGGACGACTGACACCTCTTCGATGGAGCATGAGTCTGAAATGGACCTGGGAACTCCGACCTATGACGAGAATCCATCCAAGGTCTGCTTTTACGAATTACATATCAAAACATTTTACCGTTTAAGTGACAGGTAAAGCTTATACGTGACACTTGTTGATTGAAGTCGATCAGTGAATGACTGGATGCATTCCTGTATGATAAAGGTTAAGGTCCAGACTGCATTATTCTTAAAGGGTATTCCCTTAAACGTTAGACTACTTAATATTAATCGTTAATCATAATTGCTCAATTTCGATTCTTACATATTACTTTTTCCAGTTCTCAACAAAAACAGCTGAAGCTGACACGTCCAGTGAATTGGCAAAAAAGAGTAAAGAGTCCTTCCGTAAAGAGGTGAGCTGTTCTGTCATCACTGCAATAAAATGTTTACAAGAGTCTCAAATGCAGCCTACAGTCTTGTGTAATGCTGTGTGTTGTGTTCATTAGATGTCCCAGTTCATTGTGCACTGTCTAAATCCTTATCGGAAGCCCGACTGCAAACTAGGACGCATCATCAACACCGAAGACTTCAAACACCTGGCGAGAAAAGTAAGTGTATCATTTCCTATTATTTCCTTCCTTCCATGTCTTTGGGCAAAGAGTGACATACCAGAACCGTGAGACATGTTCCCAATTAACTGACCTTGTGAGCTCAATGTATGCACTTTATTTGGAAATGAAAGAACACAGGGAGAGAGAGAGAGGGCTTTTGATTACACACTAAATGAAATGAGCTACGTGTTAAAATAGCTAGTGATGTGGTGATAAAAATCAAATGGTGATCAGATCCCAGTAGTAATCTATTTAAAGAATATTGTAACTGTAATTCAGCACTTGTCTGTTTTATGCAGCTCTTGCTCATACTTTTCCTCACCTGCTCCTTCTATTAGTCAGCCTCAATCTTTGAGTGGGTGATGGGTAGGTTTAACCAATCACAGTGAAGTGTGAACACGCACATTCTCAGCTGCAGAATGTGGCTTTAGTTACCTCTTAAAGGACACATGATGCAGTTTTTGGGCTTTATTAGACAGGAAAGTGTAGTGTGAAAGGAGGATGAGAGAAAGAAGCATATTCAGTAAATTATCAGAGTCGAAAACAAACTCAAAAGACTGTGTTTGGCTGCACATAGAACCTGGCAAGTGCTATTCACCCCGCCACAAAGAGGCACCATTTGATGCAAAATGTACTTTTTATTTATAACATTGTTCTCTCATCTAAACATATCATATTTATCTTAATCTACACTTCTTATATTAATCCTGTTTACGCGGTTGTCTTCTCTCTGCTTTTTCTCTGAGCCTTACAAAAACACTCCTAGATTTGTGATTTGTGTGAGATTCAGAGGTCTCTTGTGCTGTTTCTAACACCATAAATAATCACCTGTGTGAAGCATTTTTTCCATCAAATGTTATTCATTACAACTGAGTGCTTAAATTTGTGAGCTAGCGTTTGTTTCCTCATGTTAATTCCCTCTGCTGCCTTTAGATGGAGTGCTACAACCAATCTGAGGATGATGAGGGAACGCCTGAGAGCTAGAAAGTCATGTGTGGTTTTCAGTATATCTAGTTATTTATTTTAAGTTAAAAAACCTGAAATGCCAAAGCATGTTTTCAGGTTTAAAGACCAATAACAATACAAATAATAAATAATATGTGTCCTTTTTAAAGCAGCATAAAACGTGATAAAATGGAAATTGTCATCTAGGCTATAAAAAAACGTAGCCTTAATTGTTTTGGCATATCACCCACCCGTGCATCTGTGTAATGTCAGGGGCTCGATGGCTAACACAGTAATAAACACATACATAACTGTCTTTTAATCTCCTCTTGTGTTGATAGCTGACTCACGGGGTAATGAACAAGGAGTTAAAGGCGTGCAAGAATCCTGAGGACCTTGAGTGTAACGAGAACGTCAAGCACAAGACCAAGGAGTACATAAAGAAGTACATGCAGAGGTTTGGCTCCGTGTATCGGCCCAAAGAGGACACAGAGGTTTACTAGTGCAACAAGCCTCCAGCTCCATGTGAACCAGAACTGCTAAATCTTTTACTAATTCGTCTCCAAGTATTGCACTGCTGCCGTTAAACTCTCGGGGTTTTCAAAGACTGAGCCGAGGCCCTTGGGTTGAGGAGCAGCGTAAGCAAAGGGTGACGCTGACCGGTGCTACATAGACTTAATTCAAAACTGTTTTAGCATTATTTCTCATTTATGGCTCTTAAGAAGGAGGATCGCCTCTATTCCATTTTAACCCTGTCCAGCCCAAAGTGAGGATGACTCCGACCCGACACTTTTGGGGTTTGTTGGTTATCCCAGGGGCGTCTGACTAGAGGGTAAAGGGTATTTATTTACCCAAGCCCCAGTGCAGCGAGGGGCCATCAAAACGCTTCTAATGTGCATTTATCATACAGAACAAGTATTGTAGGCACAACAAGGTTGTTTTGTACCTGATTTTGCGCGACACCCCTGGGTTTGCCCCTTTTCCTTTGGAGTGCTCTTAGATCTACTGGCTCTTTTCTCTGGTGCTGCTTTTAACTGGACCGTGGAGGTCCAGACTTCCACGTGTGAACCCTGCCTTTTGATCCACTCCTCTGTGGTGGTGGAGTCCTCGTTTTATATAATGCATTACATACTGGAAAACCAACCATTTCACATAAGTTGACATTAACTGAATTAAGAATTTTATTTTGATTCGAGCAGATTTTGACAATATTTGACTTGGAAAGATTTTGATTAGTTACTTGCTAATAGCCAGCGTTATTTTGCTTTTGGTGTTTTTTGGGGTTTTTTTTGGCAAATGGGGACATATTATGTAAAATCAACTTTTAACCATGTTATAATGGTTTTCCCTCATCATTCACTTAAAGTTGTTGATTCATCTTTGAGTAATTATGCATTGTCCTGCATTAAGGCTTGAATGTTCAGAAAGTTTGTTTTCACTGCCCCCCCATCTCCATCCACAGCTCTGTGCTTATGATTATTCAAAGAATTCAGATGTCATACATCTAAGGTTCAAAATTAAAATCTGCTGTTGCTACGGAGAAATGGAGAGGTGGCTTTGAACAGGAAGTCAGTGGACTGTTTCTATTATTAAGCCATTTCAAATCAATATTCCAGTTTAAAATTAAAATAATTATCCTCGTATGTCATAGCATAATGTGTCTTCTTTAAATGCATCAAGAAAGCCCAAGAAATGTCCCACGGGATTGCACTAAAATAGATATAAATTGCAAAAACATGCATTCTTTCTGTGATTTGCTCGTGATCATGGCGGTAGATAAATTTAATGCCCTTCTGTGGAACATTCCAGGCAAAAAAAAAAAAAAAATCTGATGGCAAAAGTAAATGGTGGCATGGCAGACATAGACTAGAAAATCTGCACCTTCAAGTGGACTTTTTTTTCTCATCAACTTGTCAAATGTTCTCCTTTCAAGATAAAAAACTTAATTCAAACCATCTTAACTTATTTCAGGTGAGTTTTTCAGACGTCTCACTCCAAATATCTCCATGGGGTTTGATTTTATGTGCGTTGGGATCAGTCGTCCACCAATGTGTCTTTTATCTGTTTGTGAAATAACAGTTGCTTTATGTGCCGTCATTTAATTTGACACAATTTCTTTCTTCCGAGAATCTGCATTGATTCCGAGTTCGGGGTGTTTAAGCGATGCAGTTTTAACATTTTTTGAACGCCCTCTGTGCTCTATACACTTACAGTTTGTCTCTTTTTTTTTGTTTAAAGTCTGGTTGTCAACATAAATTAAACCTATATCAATTCAAACTAACTTTATTGTTCTCGTTCAACACCATAAAGTCACAAATTCTCAGCAGTTGACGGAAAAAAATGCATTATTGTTTTCAACGTGTACATTTGTTATGTGAATATACTGAAATTAAGTTTTAGGAATGCTAAAAAAGTAGCAGTCACTTTGTAAGGACGATCATTTGTTTCATGGTTAATAATGTAAATAGTGATAATGTAAAGTTACCAAAGCTGTACACGAGAGGGCGCTCTTCTCACCAGCTCCTGATGCAGTCCACTCACTGTTGAAATCCCCACAGACTCACACAGATCTTTGTTTTATTTCAGCCATGGGGGGGAGATTTTTTTATGTTTTTTTTGTTAATTTCTTTTGTACAAAATATGTTTCACCCTATTCTACTGTAATTATTGCGTAAGCACATTGTCATAATGCGTGTACAAACATTTTAAAGATAATAAACTTTTTTGTAAACGTATCATGCCTTGATGAATTATTGGAGAATCTTATGCAGTGCCTGAAATATCTGCACAATTCATTTTACAACAGCGTTCTCCTCTAATAAACAGTGTAGTGTCAGTTATATTTTACAGTAACATTTTCAGCAAACCAAGGCTTCATCTGAATAATTTTACCAAATACTTTATACTTGTTTTTGAGTTATATTGGTATGAAGTAGCAGTACTCACGTGAATAAAAGGCTCTTGTTACCAACTCTACGGTGAGTAAGTTTGCACGATTATCACTAAATTATTTGAACATGTGTTTCTAGCACCGTATTTTCTGATCTGATTGCATGTTTTTAATTTTCAAGAGGAAGAATTAATTGGAAATATTCTAATGTGCAGTAATTTGTGCTTTTACTTGGGTTAGTCTGTAATGTCTTCAACTGTAATCAGACTTTTACATTCAAATTGTTGAGCAGTTGCCTAACAGCCAGTATTTTTACCAGATATTTTTTATGAAGAGCTTAGAAAATATATACATTGCCTTTTCAAACAACTTATTTAACAATTTAAAGCTGAATTAAGTTTTCTCCGAAAGATGTTCGAACAAACTATACTAAAATTGTATAAAAAAAGTAATTAGTGCTCAGAGTTGTTTTTTGCATGCATACTTATTACTTTTACTTTTGGCAGTAATACTTGAAATAGAATACATTTTTATTAGCTGCACTTTTACTTGAGTACAAATATTTTTTCCAGCAACGTTCATGGGTTTCTGTTTCCCGTTTACAGCAATGAAAGAAGTACTAATATTGTGTTACTAAAGTAAAAGTACAGAAACGGGCAAAAAATTCATTTAGTTTTTTAAATAGTTTTATTTCATTGGATTCTTATTAGCGCCTCCAGTAAAAGTAAAGTGTAGACCTTGATAAAGAATTGTGTTAAATTTTGGTCAAAGGAAGCAACTGAATGGATCATTAAATTTACCAAGCCATTTTTATTTATATATTTTTGTCAAAAAACTTAACATCTTTAGGCAGAATGTCACTTTCAATGTCTCAAACCCTCTAGAAAAATATGTTGCAGTCCAGTTCAAATCATGTAGAGCAGTAAAAAGTACAGGTACATGCTCTGAAATGTTGTGAATCAAAAGTAAAAAGTATCCTGTGTAAAATCACTTGAGTACAGATACCTAAAAGTGTTACTTGGGTACAGTACTTTTACTTCAGTACTATAAGAGGAACTTTTCCCATTCAAAATACATAACATTTAGTTTTGTCACTCTGAAACCCATAGATGAGTGTTACTTGGACTTCTTTTATTCATCTCTTTTAAAAAGCATTCACATGGAATTGTCTGCAGAGCACTGGGAGTGTTGAACCAGATGTTTCCAAATCAAAGTGCGTTCATTAGAGCTGTTGTGTGAAGTCTCTGCAGCTCCTCCTCGCTCTCCCCCCGCTGCAGCCGAGCCCTGTGTGCGCGCATTCCTCTGCCCCACTGCTCTGTGCGATCCAAACCGCAGTTAAGCAGTCCCGTCTGGAGAGTGTGACGGCATCTACAGCTCCTCGCCCCGGGCCCTGCACAGCGCCTGCTCCCACTTAAAATCCACAGGCATCGAGATCATCAACAGATCTGAGAGAGACGAGACCAGCCGAGGGTCCAGGATGGTCAGCAGTCCCCAAAAGGCGGCTCGAGTCTCAGTTTTGTAACTTAAGTAAAAGTACAGATACAACAGGCATAGAAATCACACAAAAAATCGACTATTGAAGTTCACGTTTAAAAGTCTACTTCTATAATACAAACGTAAAGGTTTAACATAGAATTTGGAACTATTATTGAGTCAAATGTAATGTTTTTTTATAGAGATGTGTTGATTTTTGATAAGCAAAAACAACTTAATTTATTTCTTAACCCCTTGGATGCTTTTTTATTAATTTCATTTTGTCCACCATCTGATAAACTATCAAGCTCCTATAAATGTTAGACATAAAAAGAAAGCTGTAACCCTCTTATTTACTGTCAAACCAACCATTCTGGGATGAATCAGGGTCAGTTTGTTCACCAAAACCCACAAATAAAAAAGTAAATAATAATAGGACTTTTATATGGATTCTGTCTGGACTTTGTTTTTTTCTTCATTACAAGTCCCTGAAACTCATTTTTTGTCAAATTATCTTCAGCTTTGAAAGAACCCAACAAATGCCCAAACTAGTGTCAATCCAGCCCTGCCTCCAGACACAAGCTTTACTTTAAAATGAAAATTTAGGTGGACCTTAAATTTTGCTTTTCCTCTTTGCAGAGCTTGTTTTTACTTGTAACTCAAACGAATCAGACACCAGAGGCCAAAACTATAGAGTCTCAGCTTCACAAAGAGTCCAACCATTTGTTTGAGCTCGTGAGGGTTCAAGAACAGCTTCAGACTGAATTGGGGCTCATTTTAGTCAGACGTTTTAGGAAAAAGAGGTTTTCAATTGTAGTCAAACGTATCTATACATTTTAGTTCAAAGCTTGGACTTGAATTCAAAAGTTTCAGGCAAGATGTCATAAACATGTTAAAACATAACCCCTCAGACACTCTCAAACCATGAAAAATACTTACAAATAATAATAATCCAGATGAAAAATGGAGTGGAGTAGAAAGTACAGATACCTGCTCTCAAAAGCAGTGAGGTAAAAGTAAAAAGTATCCAATGTAAAATGTACTTAAGTAAAGCACATGTACCTAAAAAAAAACAACACTTAAGTACAGTACTTTTATTTTTGTAATGAGTTACTTTCCACGCCTGAAAACCCTCAAAACTGCGTTGATAACACAACTTTATTCTTCGGTTCTCATGACCTCGCCGAGGAGGAGGCTCAAGGACAGACAGGCGGTTCTCTGACAGTCATCGCTGAATTCTCTTGGGCCCATTGAAGCAACTGTTGTTGTGATTTTGCGCGCTACTAAAATAAAATAAATAGAATTGAATCAAATTGTATTCTCTGTATGTCAATTTTCTATCATCCTTATTTGCATTAAACCTGTTATGTTTTGTTTTCCTTAGAATATTAGACTGAATAGATTGTTGATCAGTGCTGGAAGAAGTACTCAATTTTGTTACTTAAGTAAAAGCACAGATATATTCATGAAAAAATTACTCAAGTAAAAGTTTTGAAGCGCTGTACTTTAAGAGTAAACAGTCAAAGTATTTCGCAGATTCTGAGACCTGTTCAAATACTGATTTAGATAAAGAACGGTGCTGATATTTGGTCAAAAGGAGCAATTCCAGTTTATTTCTTGTACCACTTTATATTAATTCGATAATGAAGTATGAATAAGATCAAATAATCATTCATTATGAACAAAAAGGTTACTAAGAATGATTTAGGCTCAGTAACTATTCAATGAAGGAGTTAGGGTTAGAGGTTATGTTTAGGGCAGAGCTTCCCACAGTGGGGTGAGGCACTGCCCCCAAAGGTTGTCCACATAACAATCATTAAAGAAAACTGAGCCTGAAAACCATTTTACACAATATATTTGCTTATATGTACTACTTTAAATCAATATTAAGCCTACAGTCATTACTATTTCCATTTTTGTGTGTACATTTTAAGAGAAAAACATTACATATTCTTTTGAAGATCGAGTAAGCTATAAGTGGGGGCCCGAGGGATCGTTGAGTTAATATTCAATTATTATCGTAAAATTTAAAACATGTTAAATAGATTTAGAGTAGAAGAACAGCTTTGCAAAAGACAGAACTGTGCGTGCTTCTGGATAAGCTTTTGTTTTTTGTCATTTTATTAGATACAAAAATAGGTGTAAATACATGAGCTGTGTGTTAATGTGACAAACAAACACTGTTCACTTATTTGTGCATCCACACTTCAGGGACAAAACATAAACATCACATTCAAATGCATTTTTTTTTTACAAAGAGCTATTCACGTATGTGGTTAGAATAATTTGAAAAGATGGTTTGAAATGAACAATGCAAAGCATCTTTGTTTGAGTTTCACTGAAATATTTGGCAGTTTGTAGAAATGCAAAGGCAGAGAAGTTGAGCAAAGTTTAAGAGGGTTTGGGGGACAATAAAACTGTAGTGGTTTGGGTTGTGGCTCATAAAACAAGGCGAGCCATTTAGAGAGTTACAAAGAAAAACACAACAAGCGCGGACTTAGGCCTGTCACAATAATTATTATATCAACTTATCGTTCAATAAATTAGAGCTATTTTGGGGCTCAGTCTTTATCGTGTCTAGTTTTTATTAATTTATTGTACAACGATAAGATCTGAGCTATAAAGCGTGAAAAAGGACGTTCTCAATCGTCACATTTGGCTTTTATTTGTAGTAGTTCATGATTTTTAATGATACTGCATGTCTAAAAGTGGCTTTACTGGGATTATTTTTGTTTCAGTAGCATGAAGTAGTTCCAATATTATCGATATTTTTCTGTAGCAATTCATCACATTTTGAAATGTGTTATCGTGACAGGCCTACATGGACTTAAACTGATCACAAATTTTAAAAAGTCTCTGTTTCTTCGGTGTTATCGGCACAAAGCGGGCTCCACGTTCAAGCGTCCTGTGAACAACAAAGCTCTCAAACGTTGTGTTCAGACGAGACATGAATGTTCTCAACTGTAGCGCGGTGTTCACTCGAGGCAGCATGAGTCCGACTTCCCCTAACTGTATTTTCTTTACAGTTTTGGTGTTTATTAGAGCAGATCTTGTAGGCGTTGTCTTTAGTGACAGGTAAAACGTCTCCTGTCAGTGCAGTTCAGTCTCTGCTCTCTCTTTCTGCGAAGCGTTAAACCACAGAAACTCCCTGCGAAGGCGACATCAGCGCAGTCACCACATCCGCCCGGTCGATCCGGGCCAGCGCCGAGCTCAGGTGTCCCAGAGTCGAGCCCTCTTTCTGGGCCCAGTTGGAGAGGAGCGTGTGGGCGGGGGCTTCTCCTCGTCCAAACAGCTCCAGTTGCTCGCTCTCGTAGCCCAGGGCCGCCCCCAGCTCCCTCCAGCCGCGGCCCCCCTCCTGCAGCAGGCTCTCCAGCTCCTCCTGGCGGTGCGGAGGCAGGTTCACGTACACGTTCATGTTGTCCAGTTTGCTGTCCCTCTTTGTGCCTGTTTGAAAGAAGAACATGCTCAGGATTGACATTTCAGAACATATTTCCAACCAATAAAAGAGAACAGATCTGATATTTTAGAAAGCCAACTGAAGCCCTTCTTCGCTCTCGATTATAAAGGTGTTAGTTTAATCAATATGTGGATTTCAGAGTATCAAAAATAGCAACAATGACATCTTTTCTTTATTTGGTCAAAAGTCTTCAAAATTACAGGCCAATCACAAGAAACTGAACTATGCATTGTAGTATAATTTGTGTTTTAATACACTTGCTGTGACTTCTCTTGTCTGTGAAAGCTGCTTTATGAATAACCTTCGCTCGCGTTTAGGTGCAATACTGTACATAACTCTCCCGATGGAGGATCTTATGTTATGTTGTTAAAGTATTGCATTAAACTTATCTATCTCAGCCATGGGGACAAGCAGTTGACACCACCAGTGCAAATTACAGGTCAGATTTGTGGTGAGGCGAGCCCACCCACAGTAAGAATGCAAGTTTTTCAAGGTATTTTTACTAAATGGCTTATTTACTTGAGTTTTGTGGGGGATTTTTTGGCAATAATAACGTGTAATGCACGAAGATACTGTAAGTGTAATGCCAAACTGTGAAACAATATATATGGCAGATATTTGTACTTTTTTGCGTATCTGCCTTAAATCCCCAACATGGGTCTGACAAAACGACATTAAGCTTTATTTGAAGATCTAAGAGTTAAGAGGACATTGCATAAAATGTGTCCAGACCTCTCTCTCTTTCATGGGTTTGCAGTGAAATAATTTTTTTTTTTCAATTTCAAATCATATACTTTGGGGAAATTATAAAAATCGCTCCAATATATCATCTTCATCATTAGTCATTAGTCGCTCTGGTTTCTAAACAATTGGCCACAGAAAAACCCAGATTGGTTGATTTCTGCTGTGAAACATTCCAGTCAACAATAATACGGACCAGAAAAGTCACATACTACCATTTCAAGTTTATGACCACAGTATCCAGTGCCATGTCTCACCTTTGCTGGGCTGGTTGTCCATAATACTGTGTGAGTCCAGAAACACGCCGCTGTCGCTCTGGAGCTTCTCTGCCTCTGTGGACGTCCCGACCTCTGCAGCGCGAGCTTTAGTCAGAGCCTTCTTCTGCTTACACGTCCTCCAGCTGAACACAAAGAAACATCGCGTTAGACACAGACACAAGTAAAACACAAAGAATGTATGTAGCCTTTACTCATCCACAAATGGAAATTACTTGGATACAACATTCAGAGGTGTCTGCTTCCTGTTTTTTGCAACATTTTGAGGACTTTTTTTTTATTCAGAAGATATATTTTGTTTTAATTTTTTTTAATCATTATGGCAACGGTCCTAATTTGTCATAATTTTGAATCCCATCGATAGCTCAAAAGACAGAATAAGAAGTTAACTGTAACAAAGTGCAAATACAGAAAAAAAAGAAAAACAAACAACCATAGAACTAAAATGTGAGTAAAATAAGTAAATATCTACCAGGAAACCATTCTACAGGTAACGTAGAACTGAGATATGAGAGATTTCCTTTGTGCCACTAAGGGGAACATTCAACATTGCAACAGAAAAGTACAAGAACAGCACCAGTAGAATAAAAAGTAGCCAAAAAACAAGATATAATAATAAACAAAAATGGGTATTAATAGTGACATTTAACAAGAATATTAAAATATACTTTAAAGTGCCTATGACAGGTTGGACTACTTATTTAACTAAAATGCAGTTAAGATAAATATTTTTTTTAATTCAGCTAAAATCTTCACAAATTTTAGTTTAGTTTTATGTCACAGATTTTTTTATTTGACAAAGAAACACCTTTATTTTGTTGAATCAATGTTTAGGGTAGTTTCCTTTGTGTAAATTATGCGTAACCTTTGTAATCTATCTCCATGAAGATAAACAGGTGATTCTACCAAGCCAAGTTACAAGTAAGATCTGATTTTCACTGTATTTTAGGAGGGAGAAACACCTGTAATTAAACAAATGCAAGATACATGTGTTTTTTTTTACACATATTCCAGGCGGTGTCCACACATTGTACAGCCTGACAGCAGCAGGAAAGAAAGAATAAATGAATGATAATAAACAACACACAAAGAGTTGGGATAAGAAAATGCAAAAAAAAAAAAAAAAGAGTGTCAACTAATGAAATCAAGGCTCACCATTTATACGCCACATAAACCAGCAGCCCCAGCACCACAGCAGCCAGGACCGACACATAGGCCAGGATGTTGTTGCTGGTGTTGCTCTCTTCTTGTGGAGTGTACTTGGGCGATCCCGGGGTCTGGCTGACGTCCTCTTCATCGAAAACCTCGTTCAAGTTAGGTCTGCGAGGAGCGTCAGACTCAGGGCGGGATAAAATGTGCAGCTTTCTGTCTGTGAAGATAAAACAGGATATTTTAGTGTCATAAATCTGGTAAAAATGTTGTCACTAGTTACTTCACTGACGGGTATTTTAAATTGAAAGAAATTTAGAAAATAAGTTGATGACTTAATGCAATAAATAAGCAGATTTTTAGGCTCAGTATTTTTCATCTGTACATGAACAATTTATTTTCAGAGAAAACATATCTATGATTCATCATTGATATGATCCACTGAAGGTTGAGTACGATTATTATTTTAATCACACTCTACTGTTATTGTGTCAGTGGCCTGAAGTCGTTTCATTGTTATTGATTATCATAATAGTTTCTGCGATATTGAACTTCAAACTGTGATATTGAACTTCACAAATGTGTTATTGTGACAGGCCTAAATGAAACCAAATTAAATTAAACTGATAAACTTAGTCTAGTAATTAAATTGATATACTGTAGTCCAAACCACACAAATGAAGACAAATAACAATTTGTAATTGTAAAGGAGATATATTGTGCAAAATTAATTTTTTTGAGCTTTTAACCTTGTTATAACAGTTTTCTCTTATATTTTGATTGATTGTTTGCGAAAGCCTGTATTGTCCTGCATTTGAGGCTTGAATGTTCACTAAATGTATGTTCTCTCCTGCCCCTATCTCTGCCCCTAGATCTGTATTTCATGTGATTATTCAAAAAAATCCGACTCCAGGTCAAACATGAGGTAAAAAATGTCACATAGCCATTTTTCAACAATAAAAAGGAATAAAAATGAAAATCTGTTGATTGTTTCGGTGAAATGTCATAATGAAGAGATGGAGCTTATTAGTTCTGCAGTTTTGAACAGAAAGTCAGAATCAGGATCATCAAATTTGGCTAGAACACAGCTACAACACAGCTACAACACAACAAGACATGCAATACACACAGGACAAATACAGACAGTGATCGACTCGCTTTGTTCAGCTCTACTGTTGGTTTGGTTTGTCCATGGACCTGTTTCTATTATTGGATCAATTTTGTGGTTTACAATGAGCAAAATGTTATATCATGATTGACATATGTTATAGTTTAATACTAAATACCCCCATAAAAGCGTCATATGTCTTCTTTAATGTGACCTTTTATTTTTGCTGTGTAATAATAGCTCTCATCGTGCAGCTCCCTGTGGATTCCAAACAGTCATTTGCTTCTGTTTCTACACGACTTGAGCCTCCTGTGGTTTTAGGATCAAACGCTTAAGGTACTCCGACGACCTCCAGGGGTCAATGAATCATGACCTCTGAACTCGAGGCGTGTGTGTACAGATGACCCAGGCAAGTGTAGCCATTTGGGATCAAACAAAACAACCCTTTGGACTTCTTTGCTTCTCAGTTTGTGTCACTTAAATATTTTCTCTCAAGTTTCACAGGTGAGATGTTCAGTGGACGTGTGAGCGCAGGTGCAGGCCATGTGTTGTTTGTTATTTGAAACTAGGCCTGCTCGAAATCCAACTGCTACGTTCATTTATGTTCCATTTTTGTACGTAAAAATCTCTGTGTGTTCGAAGCGTGGTAACTGTAGTTTCATTAAGTAATTAAAAAGAAAGGGCAAACCTAGAAAAAACAAATCAAAGTTGGGGTTCCTGGTTTTCAAACTGTGGAAGGAGGAAGTAGGTTTAAATCTGACTGACTCGTCTGTAACTCTCACAAACCCTTTGACACATCGCTAACATAAAAATGTAAGTATGTTTTGACCTTGAGCACAGCTTTAATCAGTTAATAAAGACATCAGTTCTCATTCCACACCATCCTAAACCGACACATATGGCTCTTTCCTACAACTTTGCAAAAAAAGGTTATATGCTGCCTTTAGATGAAGACAACATGCAACCGTCTGATTTTTATCGCGAACCTCTGCTTTTATAATTCGATTTCTGGGCAAAAACAAAATTCACCAATTTAAACTGAGGAAAAAAGTCAAGTACTTTAACTTAACTTTTAATATTTGATTTTATGTAAAAAAGGGATGTTAAAATATAAAATTTTAGTTACGATTATTGTGAGAGGAAACATCACAATTGTATGATTATTCATAGTTTTATGATTATTGACACTATGACCAAACAAAAGAGAAATACTGAAATCAGCACAACGGAGACTAAGTAGCTGTGGTAACTAATGTCCATAATGCAGCTGTTTTCAGCCCAAAAACACATGTAAATGTGCAAATGTTCTAATAACTTTATAAAGTTTCAGAAACAGATTTTTAGATACAATTGCTCATTAGTTACCACAGAGCTGAACCATTTTCAAACATTAAACATCTCTATGAGAAACTGAATGGAAAATTTACATCCAGAACCAAGCGGTGGGCATTAACTGTTTAGCTCCACATCACAATAATTTAGTGACAGATCCTGGAGGCTCCTTCTTACCCATGCACAGAGTGTCTGAAGTAGGCAGGCAGGCGCGGATCTCCACCTCGTTTTCAGAGCAGATGGTGCAGTTCTGGCATGGCCTCGTGCCCGTTTGATCCTCTATGAAGGTTCCAGTGGAGCACATCCTGCATTCGGTGTCCCCATGGGGCCCGCACTCCCGGACGACACCCTGAGCACGAGGACATTTGGAGCATGGGGCGCACAGTCCGTAGCTCCGCAGAAGGAAGTAGCCGCTGTCGCATTCGCAATGCGTGTCCTGTGTGGCCGAGCAAACTGCCACAGTCGGGACGCTGGTTGGACATATGGTGCACGGGAGACAGGGCTCGAGACTTTCAGATGAAGCAAATGTACCTAAAAAATAAAACAGCCTTTAAAAGATGTTCATTATATAATACAAGTCACTTATTAGGAAGGATGATGGATGCTTTTCCAAATTTTTCATCACAAAAATTACACAAAAAGTGAATGAATTGTAGAAAAAAAAAACACAAAAGTGCAGAGCAAACACAGTAAATACCCTTTGGAATTAGACATTCAGGACAATATTAAAATTTTATATCACAATTATCATGATCAAAGTATTTGCAATTAGCGATAATATCACAATACTTATTGAAATTTTTAACAGTTTTAAAATGTTATTGTCAACCCTTTATATCACAATAAACATCATTAATATTTATTCTCCCATCCCTTTCTGGAAGTGGAGATGGCACAAAATGTCAGTGTTTATGACGATTGTGGGAAGAAACATAATAATCATCAATAATCATAATAATATATAAATTCAATTAGTCACCATTATTAACACCATGCAAGTAGCAGATACATATTTAAATTTCTTTCATAGGGCATTATCTTAACTAAAATATGTCACCAGCTTTCTGAAATCAAACTTTATGAATGAAACAGTAAAGTCAATATGACTTAAACAGCTGGAATTAAAAAAAAAAGCACTTTAAATGCTTTGTTTTGTTTTGTCTTCTGTATCTTAGGAGGGACTAGCTTCCACTAAAACTGAGATAACGGATCACTCGAACAGCAAATGGACCGAAAACAGGTTTTTACATTCACAAATTGGCTGTTGTAATTTGTGAGATCATGGTATAAGTGATTTAAACAACTCGTTGCACAATTTGAACTTAAAACAGTGCATCAAACGGCTCCTCCTTGTTTAAGGTGAGACACTGCCATTTGAAGGTTCTCCTGTAGTTTACTCACATACATGTAAGAAAAAATGTATTACGTCATGTAATGTTTTCATACAGAAAAAAGGCATTCTACGTGTAAAAACGGCCAAAATTGCACATTTTTAGGACATCTGAAAAATTGACAGAACCAGGTTTAAATTTCTTGGTTAATTTTGTACACATTAGTTACAAAAAAATTTCCAGAGGGAATTTTGGATTTCTTATTTAGTGTTTGAGTATGTTAGATCTGACTGAAAATTGGCCTAAAATTCAAATTTCACCTAATTTTTTCAGCTTAAATTTTTGATAAATCAAGCTTAGAATTAGCTATCAGCAAATCCTTCTGTACATTTCGTCAAAATCTTGTTTAGAACAAGATTGTAAAGTTTGGTGTGTGTAGGTGCTACTTTTAAGTGGTGATCTTTATGTCCCTACAGGAGAAAAATGCATTTTAAGTAAACGGGATAGTTACACTATCCCATAGAAATTCATGGATAAAGTGGAATAAATGAAGTAATAAAACATATTTAGCAGCAGACTGGACAAGTTTGTGTTTTCCACATGAAAGCCGATATGTTGAGAGAGCAAACTTACCAAAAAACTAAAGCTTAAAAACGTTGTCTTAATCCTTACTTATTTCTCAAATTTTTCACATCTTCAAATCAACACTTCTGATCTTGCAGGTAACACATCACACACCTCTAGTCACAAATCAGGTAGAACATGTTTGGAGTAAGTTCAGTGAGGTCATATGATAATAGCTCACCCTGTGGACACGGTTGGCACTTGGTATCTTCTTTCCCACATTTCACTGCGACTCCGAATCCAGCCGGGCACAGGCTGCAACACTGACCCGATTCAGTAAATTTCCCACTGGCACAGGCGTCTCCAAGAGTAACCTACAGTGAAAACATTGTGCGGTTAGATAAACAGCCTGACTTAAGCGCAGCCGTTGCAGGACATTTCATTTAGCCGCTCAAATAGACCAGAAATAGGGCTCTGCTTTTGGGAGGAACAGAGATAGGAAGGAAATTACACATAACTGGAGAACAGGGCCGCACCAAACCCCTTTTATCAGCGTATCTGCCTGGACCGCTCACCCCTAAAACAGTCCTGGGTCTTACTATCTCGCAGTAAGTAATGGAGAGTTATAAGGGATACATGAGACATTCCTGCAGGCTTGAGCTGGGGCTGGGGCCGGACAGGAGTGGCTGGCTTTAATCAGCTGGCTTTGGCCCAGTGGAAAGTATCAAGACGGGATTCAAGGGGCAAACGAAAACAGGAGACAGCAAGAAGCTGCTCCATTATGGGAAAAATAAATTGAAAGCATGATTATTTTGAAGAACTTCACAGTGTTGTCAAGATATTAAGGATAAAGATTAAGAAAAAGCTTGATGCCAATTCTGATCACTGGTAATGCAATGGTTTTAGATAAAAGAATGTACTTGGAAAGTGGAAAAGTGGAAAGTGAAGGGAGTTAATGTGCCAGCAGTCTGATGGTATTGAGAAACACAACAAATGATGCTAAAGAAAGGATTCTGTCCAAAAAGACAACAAATGACAGAAATGAAAAGGCATTTTGAATGTTTACAAATGTGGGAAAAAGCAGCTGCAGAAAGGAAGGAAAAAGAACGTGAAAATAGATTCATTCATTCATTTATCTGCACTATTCTCTTTTAAAATATTTGTATAATGATTTTGTATGTCTTAATCTGTTTTGTGATTTTAATGTAACTTTATTCTGTTGTGTAAAGCCATTTGGACTGCCTTGTGTATGAATATAGTATAGAATCAATACCTCATCAAATGACTATTGAGTTTTGACACTAGTTTTAGTATTTAGTATCTGGGTTTTTGATACTTTTGACAACCTATACTGTGAAGTTCACTTGTAATGTTAACCTGCAGACTATAGACTTCTTATCGATCAATAAAATGTTTTGTGTCATGTTTTAAAAGGCACTGTAGATAGATTGGATAGGTAGTTTTCCTCCAGGTTTCTTGGGGCAGGACAATTTCCCATATTGTTTAGAAAAGAATGACATTTAAAAATATATATTTAAATCCTCGGTTCAGTTACATCATATTTTAACAGGAGTAATCACAATTACAATCACAAGGAAGGCAAAAAGGGGGCACATCCAACTGACTTTAAAAAAACGATACATAGACACCAACTGATCCTCAAACTTGAATCGTTTTAGAACGGCCTGGATCTATTTGGAACTATAAAACCACATGGTAGTATTAAAGACATTGCTGTTGATTTTGATTGATAAATTACAGTATAGTCTACAAAAAAGGTTGTTTTTTGTTGGCATAATGGTATCAAGCCTTTTGCTAGAGTTTGAATCTTCAGTATTATGACAACACTACTTTGGAGAGTCCTGAATGACAATAAGAGTGTAAATGAAGCGAGTGTGTGAAAGGAGGAGGGAGAAGCGCTGTATTTGGAGGTAAATGCAGCCCGAGGCGAGGGTGTCAGTGCTGCCCAGCGTGAGAGTGTGTGTTTGGGTGAGAGGCCCTTTGAAGTCTCCTGAACCCTGCAGGTGTGTCTGCAGAGGTCACTACTCCACTCACTCCCCTCTTTCCCTCTTCAGAGCATGAATTAACGGCATTTTAACCATGCACACCTTTAAAAGGAACTGGGCCGCTTTGCCCGGGGGCTGACGAGAGCAAACAGATGTCTAACATCTCACCTACAACAAACGGCGAAAGTAACAGCTCAGACACCTCCAAGACGACTCTCTTCCTTTCTGTCAGGGAGGGTCCAGTGTCTTTTGTTTGTTTTTTCTGCCCATATCTTTCTGATACAACATTTGCCAGTATGTTTTATATTTGCCTGTGTTAAAACTATACTCAGATTTCAAACTCAATTTTGATACAAGGAAATAGGCTCAGAACTCGATACCACAATCATAATAAAAAACACTTCTTTGTTACCATCAGGTCTTCTCCTAGTTATAAAACGGTTCAGGAATGATCAAATTTGTTCTTGTGTGTGAATTGAGTATCAATACACGTACAAATAAGTATCTAGTTTTGATATTGGTTTTAGTATCGATTAGAATCTGATTTTCGGTTACGATCACGACTTATGACAACCCTAGCCTAGGTCAATGTTTTAAAACTGATGGCACAAATTGAAGTAAAGTTAAGTTTTAAAACGAACTTTTCCTTTTGTTTTCTCTGATACAATGAAATGTGTTGATCTTTTTATGATGTTCATGTAAAGTCGTTCCTCTTTTAGAGCTAAAGAAATCCGTAGAAAAAAGTTACAGCTCAATAAATCTGGAAATTTTACCCATCCTTACTTTTGATCCATCACTTTGTCTCTTTATTCTCGCTCTCTTTCTCTTTGCGGCTGCCAAACACCTCCTGGCAGCATGTGGGGACCTGCAGTGTGGGGGCCCAAAGAGACGAGACCACCACAATCTACACAGACTGCACTCACACGTGTCCGGGTTTGGTTTAGCCCTCTTCTAGTCCTGGTTTACTCCCAGTTCAGTCCCACTTTGGATGCAACAGTCACAAACACAAAAAATGCTTCACTTTTGAAACTCGACAAGTTAAATTCCAAAAACAACACCAACTTTTATTGTTCTGAGTCTGAGCCTGGCGTATCTCAACATCAAAGCCATAAAAGGACAACAGGGTTCAAAACTACACAATTATATCATTCCTCTTTTGTCACATAGTAAACAGGCATTTAGGTTTAACATACTTTCATGTTTATTTTTATGGTTTATAATCTGTTTGAATATGGACTGTGCCACTAACTTAGACAACAGTAGACAACAGTAGAGTTGTCAAAAGTATTGAAAACCAGAAACTAATCAATACTTAAACTAGTATCAAAACTAGATACTCATTTGAGCCAGTATCGAAACAAAAGAAAAATCACATAAAGAGGACAAAATGTAACCTTTCCTCAAAAGTTTTAGAATAATCTTTCTTGAGCTTTATCAGAACGCGTACAAGACCACAATGTTTAATAAAGGAAGAACAATTTTTGTATTGAAAATGTCCATGACCTGAAAATGATCACGCTTTCCATCACATTCTTTTTATATACTTTTGTTTGCTGGTTTTTGTTTGAAAAGTGTCAAGGTAAAAACAACCTATGAAGAAACAAAAGTAAGATAACTCTGATTATTATCGTGGTGTCAAAATTGGCATCGAGAATGAAGTATATTCCTTGTGTTTTGAATTGAATTTAAATTTTTGTTTTGTGACAATAATCTACAGATTCAGCCGCTTTTGCCTGGAAAACAATAAATGATTTAGCCAGTGGTGGAAAGTAACAAAGTACTAAAGTAAAAGTACTAACTGAAGTAACATTTAGGTATCTTTTATGTAAATTTTACAGTGGATATTTAACTACATTTGAGGGCAGTAGCTGAACTGAGCGATACATTTTTGAACTGGACTGAAAAGTTTAAAGTATTTTCCTTGTAATAAGAGGGATTTATTTTTAGCACGTTCATGGTGACATCCTACGAAGGGGTTTTGAGTTCAGGTCCCATCTTTTAGCAAACAAAAATGAATGATCAAAATGACTAGATAAATTAATTAGAAAATCAATTCAGTCGCTTCCGTTAACCCAAATCGAGCACAATGCTTTATCAAATTCACTACATTTGACACTTAATGGTTCTCCAAATCTTTGTTAAACACTTGTATTAACTGGGTACTTTTACACTTTTAATCAGCTAGATTTTTTATGGAATACTTTTACTTGAGTTTTACTTCTGAATCTGCTATCGTTGAATAACACAATTGAGTATTTCTTCCACCACTGGATTTATCCTATTTTCACCTTAACTTTGGAAACCGAGCAGCACAAAAACAATGACTTTTTGATAATCTAACATAAACATTGCATCATTCTGTTCAATCCCAGGGCAAAAGTCTCCAAAGGGTCGAGCCACAGTTGCTTTTTTCAATTAAGGTAAGAAGCTGCTGCCCTTGAGACGATTCCCCGGTGAGAACAGAGGGACCACCGACGAGCGCCGCTTTCAATACGACTCTCAACTCCACGGCTGTCGGGGCCACTCAGTCATCACAGCTCACACACGCACACGCACACGCACACACACACACACACACACGCACACAAACACACACACACACATAAAGTGACTGGATGCCTGGGACGTTTTCAGATCTTTTGAAGTGACCACATTTGAAGCGTATCGGCTGGAATTTCCACAGTTAATCTAATCTGTGTGGAAATAAACACACAAAAGGATGCTCTCTCTTTCTCTCGCTTCATGTCCACAGTGAAGCCCATGGACTTTTACCAGGGAAAACTGTCTGCGAGAACATCCAAACGGCTTTGATTACAGTCTTTAAAACACAAGAGGCACGAGGAACTAATTAAAGGCGATGGACTGTATTTTCTGAGGAGAATGAGCACATTACTTTGTCAATAAGGACACTTTTAATAGCCCTAATAAAGCATGAACAAATGCTTCATTCATAAAGAACAAATGCTTTATTAACAATGATTCAGGCTTAGTGACTACTTTTAATACACAACCCCTTAGTTTAGTAGTTACTATAAGCCTGAATCATTTAGTGGTAGTAAGTAACAAAGTACAAAAGGAAAAGTACTGTATTTAAGTTAAAGTTTAGCTAGTTCTACTTGATTTAAGTTTTTCGGTGGAAACATTCTACTTTTACTTCACGACATTTGAAAGTTGACATCTGTATTTTCTACTTCATTACAATTTGGAACTGGACTGAAAAGTAAAAAGTTATTTTCATCTGGTTCTAGGGGTTATTTTCTTTTGACATTCTGCCTTTAAGTTCAGGCCTTGGCTTTGATTTAAAAAAGAAAAGAAAATGTCAGGAAACATCTATTAACTAAACAAATCTAGACATTTTTTAATCAATGTGACCACAAGTCACTCCTTAATATCAAAAAATCTGTGCTAAATACTTTAAATACTCATGAAACATGAAAATAAACATGTACTTCATTACTTTTACTTAGTAGAGTAAGTAGATCTTTATATGTGATATGTTTACTTGAGTAAATGTTCATGTATCTGTACTTTTCCTTTTCTCTTACTTTACTTGAGTACTTCTTCCAACACTGTCTGTACTTTGTAAGTCACTTTTTACGGTGGATACTTTTACTTTACTGCATTTGAGAGCAGATGTCTATTTTTTCTTCTCCACTACACTTTTAACTGGACCGAAAGTATAAAGTACTTTTCATATGGATTGAGGGGTTATTGCACGGGTTTTTGCACGTTCACGGTAACATCCAGCATTAAGGTTTTGAGTTCAAGTCCAGGCTTTGAACAAACAAAAAAAAAAAACTTGACAAAAAAGAAATCAAATTGACCTCTGATGACCAAAAATCAGCACAATTATTTATCAAAAGCACCACATTTGACACTTTAACAGGTCCTACAATCTGAGAAATACTTTTCCTTTTACTCTTAAAGTGCATTTTTAAACCTGTACTTAAATATGTTTGGATTTTTATGTGCTCCTTATACTTTTCCCTGTTTCACTATTTTTTCACTTTTTTTTTTTTGCTCATGTATCTGTACTTTTACTTAAGTAACAAAACCGAGCACTTCTTCCACCACTGCAGTCATTCTTAATAAACTATTTGTTAATTAAGTCCTTGTCCATGCTTTATTAAGGCCAATTAAGGTGTAATATCAAGTAAATAACAGACCATACTCTTTAAGGATTCTTCTCTAAACGCTTTGGAAAGCTGACTGTAATCTATTAAGTTGACTCCATCTGTTAAGTGCTGGAAAGTCACATGACACACACCACAAAGTAGGAGAAAATGATGATAATTGCTCAGCTCCGGAAATCCAGGCCCCACTAAAACACTGAATGCTGTTAATCCGCATTATCTGCAGGACTTGCCATGAGCGCCGAGTGAAAAGGGGAAGGAGAAATGGCATTAAAATAGTGTTATCAAAATACCTTCACCAAATAGAAGTTCCATGAGTCCCACCGGCGTGTCAGGGCAGGACCACAAAGCCCAAAGGCGAGATGAGTGTCAAATTATTGTCTGCGCCTGTGCGTTTTCTGTTCGCGCTGATATCCTCTAAATACCATGTTACCACAAGTCACTGAGGGAAGCTATAATTTACTCTATAGATTTATGTCCACAATCCCTGATAAAAGCACCAAGCAGCTCCCATGAAAGAAAAAAATGTGGAAGGAATGGCGTGGTTTGTGATATTTTAAGTTCAGGCAAAGTTAAAACACATTTTTAAAGTGTTACGCACTCTTAAAAGTAGAAAGTAATTGCACGAATGCTCCTTAAACATACAGTAATTCAAAGTAGCGGTGCCAGAGTGCATTAGGCATAAACCAGTGTGTTGGTTAAACTTATCGCCAGGTAAAATCACTTACTTTTAAAAGTAGTAGCGCGCAGACAACGAACCCACTCATGTCTGAAGTTTTCCAGATCGTCATCGCAGGACAATGTGTTGCTTCGTTCTGTGGTTTTACGAAAATGCACGTAAAAAAAAAAAAAAAAAACTCCCACTGTACACTGAAACGTGCAGAAAACCGTCATAAAAACTTCCACGCTCCCAAGAGAAAGCTCATAGTCGATGAGTCGTTTTTACGCACAGGAAAAGTCGCGATAAATCCAAAAGGACGCAGGCAATCTTGTGTTTCTGTCTTGTTTTTTTACGGTTTTTAAGTTGCTCGCAGTGCCTTCTCTCCTGTGGTTTAGCGACACATGAAACACAAGTCCCAAACCCCCCAAAAGAAAAGTCTCCGGAGTCGATTCTCCTCCCATCGCTGCACTCTCGGAAGACGCGCTCTGATTGGCTGCATCTCCAGGACGCGCTGCTGGAGCAATAAAAGTCAAATAGTTACCTCTTTGCACCGAATCACACACTTGACACTCACAGCACAATAGATACAGGATGTGCCGCGATAACTAAACAGGATGTAGTCTAATATATTTATGCAGAGGACTGAAACCTAATGAGAAGAAGAAGAAGAAGAAGAAGACAACGCCGTTTTTTTGTTTGTTTTTTGGTCAGTTTGCTCCCTCAACATATAGACTTTCATGTGGAAACAACAAACTTGTTCAGTCTGCTTCTAAATATGTTTTATTACTTCATTTAATCCCCTTCATTCTTAGATTTATATTGGACATTGTTACTTCAAAGGACGTTTTCTTAAAAGGCATTTTTCTCCCGTAGGGTCAAAGATGATTTATTAAAGTTTACGGTCGAAAAAAATGAGATATTTAGGCAAATGTAAGAACAAGTTTTCATCATGTAATGTTTTCATGAAGAAATAAGGCATTCTATGTGTTAAAAACTGTCAAAATTTCTCATTTTCTACAGACATTAGTTACAACAAAGATTACTGTGGGATTTAGGATATCTTATTTATTTTTTGTGTAAACTAGATCTGACTGAAAATTATCAAAAAACAAAACAAAACAACAAAACATTTTGCCATTTTTTTACACTTAAACTTCAATAAATCAGCCTTAGAATCAGATATCAACAACTCCTTCAGTATGTTCTGTCAAAGTCTGGTTAAATCCAAGATTGTAGAGTTTGGTGTGTGTAGGTGCTATTTTAAGTGGTGATCTTTATGTCTTTGTGGGAGATAATGCATTTTAAGAAGTTTTTGCAGTTACAATGTCTCATAGAAATGGATGCAGTGGATTTAATGTAACAACTCTTTAGGAGAAGATTGGTTTGTTGTTTCCAAATGAAAGCTTAAAGGTTGAGAGAGCAAAAATAAATAAATAATCAATGTGTTTTGCCTTTAGTGTCTCACCTTAATTTATATTGTATCAGTGAGTATGTGGCCCCAGTTAGACTCTGATTATCATCTCATCTCCAGAGTAGGTGTCCTGAACGCGCCGTATTGGGGCCATAAATGTGACCAAAGACATGAAAGTCACACTTTTCTGCAGCTGCTCAGGTTGTTATCAGTCACAAAGGAGGCACAGGACAATCAAACAAGGAGCTCGTAAAACTACATGTTTGATCTTAGCAATTCAAAAGATTAGAAAACCAACGCAGCCTAAATGACATGCCTTGTAAATTCTGCTGAATGCATGGCAGGGGGCCCCGGGGACTTCAGAGGCAAACAAATGGGGAGATGCTTCAGACTTGGAGCTCCTTGCACTTCAAAGGCGGCAGAGGGAGGAGGCAGACAGGAGAGGATGTGCCGTCTCTGCTAAATCACACGTGGACGTCTTCTTCTGTGATCCAGGCAGGGCTTCAGGGCTATTTATGTGCACTTAAAAACAGCACGCAGGACCCACACGCCACCACAGATATGAAATATGCACAGTCACAAGGTTTACAAACCCTCTGCAGGTTTGTTTCTTGTGGGTTATACGTCGTTTGCAATGTCTTTTAAACTTTCTGTGACATTCCTGAGTTTTTGGAAGTGGGAGAAAAAATAACAGACACTTTTACATGGATCATTTGAGTATTATCAAGCAAATAAAACAGTAAAGTTGTTTTTTTATGTTACAAGGAGAGAAAATGTAAAAAAGTAGGAGCAAAAGTCAGTAGTATTTTCTGTGTCATGCAAAATTAGGGTTGAGTTAAGGCCACGTTAATTGACGCATAGTAGAAAAAGGTTTGCAAAATTGTCACAGTTATAGAAGTAATTGGGCTTTTAAAGTATTATTAGCACTTGAATATGGAAATAGTAGAAACAGAGTAGATTTTAATGATGTTTCTAGACAATTATGCAGATGTGTTATAGTGATTTGAAGTTCCTCACACTTTTATGTTTTAGGGAGAAGTACATTATTTCAGAGGTTTCTAAATATTTACACCACTGACACCCAAAATAACCTTTCAGCTGACCTCCGACCCCCACTGCAAACTTATTCTGACAACAAAAGTAAAAATTTCGAGCATCAAATCATGGTGAATCAAGTTTAATGTTGTTGTGAATGTGAATAGTTTATTGGACCTAATTTATATACTATTTTATTGTGGATTTTAATGAAATGTTTAATGAAATATAGTGTAACAACATGAGTATATTTTTATTTGGATGTTTCTTGACAAATATCCGGATGTTTTGTAATAATATGAAGTTCCTTACACTTTTATATAAGGACATGATTTCAGAGTTTCCTGAGTTTACATTTAAGGCCAGAACCAGCAAAATGACCTTCAGCTTGTGACTTATGACTGCAAAATGAAATCAATAATGCTTAACGTCAAAACATACTGAAACAGGTTAATCAGGTTTGTGAATGACTGCATTATTTGAATTTCGATGTCAGTGTTATTTATACTGCAAATAATCCAAACATTGTTTGAGAAAAGTATACTTTTGTTTGTGTCGGACATGAAGTACGACGCTGGAGAAAATGACAATCTTAAATTTAAAAAATAAGTTAAAAAGTGGTTGCTTTAAGTCACATTTATCTTGTTTTGAGTACATTTTCTCTCTCTTGACATGGGATTTGCCAGTAGCACAAGTACGTTTTGTTCTTATTTCAAGTGTTGCAGCATAATTTTGTCTAATTTCAACATGTAAAATACTTGTCTTTTTCTTATTTTAAGTAAACAAGATATTCTACTGGCAATCTTACTTTAAAACAGTCCAAATATCATCAAAACAAGATAAATTCCACTTATTTCATGTATTAACTTGTTATCTAAAGTGTAGTGATTGAGTAATTATATCCTTTTAATTTCATAAAAAAAACACCAGTTGCAGAGTCCCTTTAGTTTTGGTGTTTATTATCCATGCGTTTCAGAATGATGAGTAGTTAGAACTGTTGCCATAGCAATTAAGAAGTCAAAACAAAAATATTATATCATTTGAATGGTCATCCGTCCTCAAAATGGGGCCATATCATTTTCAAACAATGTATGTGTGTGGATGTAAGTGAAAACAACACAATAAAGTATTAAAAAACCACAATGGCACCTTAACAAACCCATGAAGAGAGAAATCCTTGATCTTTCTTCCACATTATTCAGGGCCTGTGCAGTTGTTGACAGAGGCTTGTTAGAGTGTTGTTGTGACTTTTTTGCAGCATCACCTTCAACAACAGGAGTAGAGTTGCCCGAGATGACCCCAGCGAGCCCCCCCAGTCCGCCCCCAGGTCCACGGAGGTCACACAGAGCCACAGACGACGCACTGTAGCTGAGACAGAGGTGCGGACCCCTCCCACCATTGTGAGCCGCCGCAGCACCAGAGGCTCTGCTCTCTCCTCTGCTCTGTGGCTGCTCCCTGTTTGGCCGCTGTCTCCAGGACTGTTTTATCGCCCCCTCCTCCCCCTGGATTGTGCCCGGAGGTGTTTATGAGCGGGCCGACAGGATGTTCTGCCCACCGGGACATCAAAGTCTCCTCTCTTCCTCACTCGTGACCTTTTCAACTGCAATAGAGCTAACATCGCAGACACATGCAACAGCCGGAGTACAGTAGAGGACGCTGAGGCTGGGGCCACTTTCTCTGCAAATGTGGAGCACTCAAAGCACACCAGCGACTTTACTGTGTTAGACTTTAAACCAGGGCCAGTTCTAGGAATTTAAAGGCCCTAAACCAAACTTTTTTGTGGCCCACTAAACACTAAAGCGAGACACTTATACAATACAGCTTATTGTTTTTGGGTCAGTTTGCTCTCCCACCATAAGCTTTTGTGTGGAAACAACAAACTTGTTCACTCTGCTCCTAAAGATGTTTTATTGTTTCAGTTAATCCACTTCATCCACAGATTTCTCTGGGACATTGTGACTTCAAAAGGCTGTTTTATTAAAATGCATTTTTCTCCACAGAGACATAAAATCACCTCTTAAAGCAACACCTACACACACCAAACTTTACAATCTTGTGCTTAACAACATTTTGCAGGAAAGTACAGAAGAGTTTAAGTTTATTTAAATTTTTAAAAGTGTAGTGAAATCATAAGAAATGTTTTTGTAATATGTGTACAAAATGAACCAAACTGAACTCAACTTGAATTTGTCAATTTTTCAGATTTAAATGTCCCAAATATGTTGACTTTTGGCTGTTTTTACACATAAAATGCCATATTTTCTGTATGAAAACATTACATGTTGAAAAAAGTGAGTAAACCACAGGAGAAGTTTCAAATGATCGATTATAACCTTTTTACTGCAGGTTGAGTCATGAATATTTCTGTAACATGCCCAGACTAATGATTTAATAACCTGTGAAAATGTTTCTGATTGTCATTCATTTTATTGTACTGTTTGCCGGTGATTGATGTTGATTAAAAATTAAAAGACCATGGATAAAACGTTCTTTAATATAACAAATTAAGAAATTCTGGCCTTGATGATTAATTTGCAGTTTTGCATACACACATTTGATAAAGTTATAGAGCTCATGTAGAGACATTAAAATGATAAAATGTGTTTCTTTGCTTTTCTTATGTCTAATTTTTGTTCATGGATCTTTTGTTTTGCTCAGCTTTATACGGCAAAATGTCCACTCTCATGTGTTTTTGCCACTCAGAGCTAAAATTCAGAACATGGTAATGTAAGCTGCATAACCTCTTTTGGTTAGTGTATGTACATTCATAAGTGAAGCACTATACAACAGCGATGAAGAGTTTGAGTTATTCAGTGGAACAAAGTGCTGTAAACATTCTCATTTTGGGCCTTGTCAGCTGTAAATTGTGGTTGGATTCTATTTTATGGTCCCTGAAACACAACCAGCTCTTTTGTCAAAACAGTTCCCAAAAGACAGCGGCTCACTTTGTAACAAACCTCTCTGAAATACATAGTTTAATTCGGTTTACACATGAGGCAATCCGTGACGTTCGTGCGTGTGGATGTTATGGCTATGGCAGGGGCTTAAATGGCGGCTATTGTTTCTGTCTCGTGGTGACGCTGCGAAACAACCACTTTGTTCCAACCACAGCAAAAGCGGCGAACAGGAAGTGGATTCCGGAGAAAGACTCCTCACCACTCACATGTCTCCAACTCAACAGCCTGTAAACCATAGTCCACCAGAATAACTGCACCACTGTTTAGGTTCCCGGCTTTCGAGTATTTCAGATGGAGCCTTTATACTTTATGGGAAATTCACTGTTATTGAAAGTAATAATGGAACCGAAAATCTACAATCTTGTAACTCAAGTAAACAACAGAGCTTGTGTGTTTTAATTATGCTCATTCTATTTTAAAACCAATAATCTAAGTGCCTGATTTTTATTTAGTGTTTTGTAAATGAATCAATTTTGTGTTATCAGCAAATACAAAAATTGTATGTGCTGTCTGCATCGTAGTGTTGTCAATATACTAAAATTAAAAACTTGATTTGTTAGCGAGGAATATATTCGATACAGATTTCGATACCACAAGGATAATTACAAATGCTCTTTTTGCCAACAGACATTTTCAACACTAGATAATAGTACTTTATTTATTAAACATTGTGGTCTTATAGTAGTTCTGAAAAAGCTCGAGGTCATTCTAAAACTCAAGAAAGCTCAAATTTTGCTCTGTATAAGGTATTTTTTAGTCTTGATCCTCAAACGAGTATTGTAGTATTATTATATTGTAGTATTATAGTAGTTTTGACACTAATACTGATACTTTTGACTACTGCTGTATTTATGTCTCGTCGTTCTGTAAATGAGAACTGAAAGCAGTGCTCTGATTGGCTGCACTTGGATGGTCTGCCCCTGTTTCACTTCACCGTCTGAAAAAAGCTGCGCACAAGCCAGAAAATGAATGTATGTGAATAGTATCAATGTGCCAAAGGGTTTGTAAAAGAGCTAGGGATGAGTTAGATCAAGGCTATTCAACTTAATATCCTGAGGGCCAGATTTTTCAGAGGGCCATGGCTGATGCAAGCCACCGGTTTTAACAACAACTTCTGCTATGTTCGATTTTTCAGGAACATTAAAATACAAAAGGCTTTACCAAAATTGTTCAACAAGCAGGACTGAACCAGAATTAAACTAGGACTAGACAAGTGTAACCAGGACTAACCCAGAATCGAACCAGGACCAGCTTTAAAGCAAAATTAAACAAATGCTAAACCAGGTCTGAACAAGTACTAATCCAGAGTGTCAGATGAAGTACTCCATTTAGTTACTCAAGTAAAAGTACAGATACAGCGGAAAGAAATACTCAAGTAAAAGTAAAAGTATCACATTTTAAAATCTACACAAGTAAAAGTATTAAAGTACTCCCTTGAAAATGTACTTTAAGAGTAAAAAGTAAAAGCATTTTTTTTCTGGAGAACTATTAAAGCATCAAATTTTAATCTTGATTGATTCATTCTGTTGAGATTTGTTCATTATAGGCAGCTTTCCAGGTTATTTTTCTCTTTTCTCTTTTTGTTTGCTCAAAGGGAACTAGAAAAAGAAACAGGCAATATATCACCATAAATGTGTTAAAAATAAACCCCTTTTCAGCAGGTCTAAAACCTTTAGAAAATATACTTTTACTGTTCAGTCCCCTTCACAAATGTCGTGGAGGTGAAAGTACAGATGCATGCTCTTAAATGTAGTGAAGTTAAAGTAAAAAGTATCTGCTGTAGAATGTACTTAAAAAAAACAAGAATATATATATATATTTGTGTTCTGAAGAGTTGAATAGGCCTGAGATAGAGAGATTAAAAACTATTGCGGAGTGAAAATCAGCACCTCCGATTTTAAAAACACCTCAGTTCTTTTGTGCTCGCAGAGAAGACATTGACGACTTTATGCCACTTTTTGTCTCAAGTGCATGTTCTGTGTATTTCAAGAATAATTTCTCAACAACTTTGACAACTTCACCACAAATTCTCCCATTGAATTTTTCCTTCCACTATGCACTGTGTGTATATCAGCAAATGCGAAATTGAACATTTATAGTGATTTATTGTACTCAGTGTTTTTACATGGCTCAAACTTGACAGAAGAAAGGCACTTACCGAATAATAAAAGTTGTTGTTGTTTAAAAGAGTAAAACAGTAGCAAAATTCGACATTAGGCGTCTGTGGATAAGGCAACGTAAGGTTTCCACAATCATGATTCCAAAGTGAATATAAACATATACATTCACACATTTGAGCATTAAAGGTGCACCGTGTAACTTCTCTGGAGAAGGTCAACCACTCGCACGTATTGGTTATGATTTGCTTTGAATGTTCAATATGCAATTAAAATGTAAGCATGTAGTATGTATTTAAAGAAACTGTACCAGATTTTGTCTGACTTAAAGGGGCTGTATCAATTTTGTGTGTGTAATAAAGTAAAGTCTGTGTTACCCCCGCAGAGCATCTATTCGAGTGAAAATTAGACAACGCTTTCTCTGCATCTATTTATAGAACGTTTAATTTTTTACAAGAAGCAGGAAGTGCAGTGTTAGCGTGCTAATGTTTGTTTGCATTACCCCGGACGGCAAAACTGGCTCCATGAAAAGTGCTTATAAAGTCATATTGTCACTAAATGAATATTTAGGATGCTAGGACTGCATTAGGAAAGTGACAGATACATGTGTCTGATGTAAAGAGTTGAAAATGAACTAGTTCTGTTTTTTCAAAACAATAAAAATCAGATGCAGCCCCTTTAAATAAATGAAAAGCAGCAGTTCAAAGCTATTCCTGACTTTTTGAACGCATTCCTAGCATCCTAATTATTCACAGCAATGAGTTTTCAACTGCTTTTCACAACAAAGACAGCAGAGTTTTGCTGTCATGGTAAAGCTAACAATAAACTAGCATACTAACACTTCCTGGTTCTTTGATGCAAAAAAAAGTTTTATAATTTGATGCAGACGTCATACAGCGGTATTATTTTGACTCTAAAGATCTGCTTTTATAATATACCTGGACGGGGACAAAAATCTGTTACAGCCCCTTTAATTACAGGTGTTTTATTGCTGAATAATAATCCCTTGATAATCCCTGTCCAAAGAGCTGGTCACTCAACTAGAAAAGCTTCATAGTGCACCTTTAAAGCCAGTTATTGTAACAGTTCATCGTTTACAGCATCGTTGGAAAAATAGACACTATGTTACTGCGGCGCACTTTTCTTCAAGTTTCCAGGAGAGTCATATTTTCAAAAAGGTGCAGTTTGCAAACAATCGGAGCAATAATCGAGCCCAGGAGTGCGCCGTTCCTCGTGTTGAATGCATGAGTCAACGGCCGATACGCGACACTTTGTAAAATATAACTTCAAACGCTTTAAGTCCATCTTCATCCACAACAGCCGCTCTTTGGAATGACGCTGATTAAAAACAGGATAATCAATAATGAAAGTGCTCAGTGTTTTGGTGCTCTGACTCCCTCCGGCTCGTTCCAGTCCCAGGAGGGAATCAGCATTTTACGTTTTTCAACCCTTTGTCCCCTTTGCGTTTGTCTCATTTGCTCTCCGAGGGATTGTATTCGGTTTCTCCCGCGGACACTTGAGAGATGCGACGTGTGGAGCCCCAGAGGCGACGCGAGAACTGTCCCGAGCGAACCTGAGAGGAGAACGAAAACACTTGTTAATCCTCGCCGCAGGCCCAAAGCAAACACGTCAGACCAAACACAAGCTAGTCGTGGTTTCAGTTACAGTTACAGGCGCCATTTTGAGCACTTTTGGTTACAATTGTTGTTGTAAAAAGTGCAGAGGTATCACTTTTTTGAAGGGTTATACACTGCAAGTTGGTTTTATTTTTAACCAGCTTTTTGCAGCTTATTTGTTTTCATCTTTTGTTTGTTATAGATAAACTTTCTGACCCGTCCTACACCTAAATATTATACATATTTTCTTTTTTAAAATTAGTGTTATTATTAAAGGTAAACACAACACATATTCAATTTACATTTAGAAGAAATTAAAAGAAAGATGTAACAGAAACCACATATGGGCATGAATTACATAACTTGAGACAACAAAATATAGAAAAGTATGTAAGAATACAATTAAATAAAGAAGGTTTTGAGACATTCAGGCTTAAACAAATCCCACTGCTGGACTGTTGGCTGCCTAAAACTAAGAAAGCCCAGCTGTATTTGTTTAACTTTTTGAAATGACACTGAGCGGATGGATATGGTAATACTTTTAATTCTTTCATGATCTTCAGTGATTTAACTGCTTTGTATTTGAGATATTGTTTAAAGACTGTTTTAATGTCTATAGTTAATATTTTGAAGAGAGGAAAGCCTGTCACGATAACTACTATATCGACTTATCATTTCATCTATGAAAGAAAGAAAGCGCAATATTTTTTCATGGTCAAAAGCCGTTGCATGTACCTTTTCTTTGGACTAGTAGAGATTTTTTTCATATTTTTTGTAGCATTAGGCCAATATGATAACGACTGAACTGTTGAATAATTAACAGCAATGACAAATTAGAGATACTAGAACTAACTAAAATGTTTAATTACTCCGTTTATTTACTCCTGCTACATTTCTTTACAACGTGGTTAATTTGGTAAAAGGGTTTTCTGCTTTAGATTTATTGTGTCATTGTATAAAATAGTTTCATATTATTGTTTCTCTTGATATTTCACAAGATGTCGTACTAAAGAAAGACTTGGTATTTGAGAATTTGGATTTGTGGAGACAAAATGAACACGTTTTCTATATCCTCAACTGTATTCTGTTTGTGGTAGAAGTTTGTGCTTGAGTGATCCAACTTAATTCTCATGTTGTTTTTGTGCATGATTAAAGTTTCTAGATTGGACCACTTTTCCTTTGAGCCCCTCAGTATTAAGGTATTGGGAGTTTAGACAGTTGTGATGTCACCTTCTTATTCAGATGTTAAAAAGCAGGTTTCAGGAGTAGTTCGTTTGCATACGAGCGCCCCTCCTCCTCTCACACACAGACAACACACGGCAGCGGCCTGTTGCCGCAAAGCCCCGCTGTTTCTCACCTCCTCTGGTATAATAATTACACTACTGACTAAATAAATATGTGGAGAAAAAATAGGGTTTTCATTTTCTGGACTCAAAACTCTGCTTCACACACAATGGTGTACGTATTATAAACTAAGGCTGCAACAATTAATCATGACTAATCGTGACTAATCAACAATCAAAATAATCAAAATTGACTATTTTAATATGTTTATGTTGTAATAATCTGTTATCTGGATGTTATAGACTCTGTAACACATCCTTAAAGACTTTTATAAACAAAGGTACAAGCATTATTGAATGAAAAAGTAAAGAAATAAGAATAAACAATTTGGGATTTTCATAAATAATACATTCATAAATAAACAGAATTTGATGATTCTCTATCTAGAAGCCTTCAGTCTTTTTATATCGATCCTTAACTGGTTAAAATTAGAGCTGCAACTAACAATTATTTTGCTAATTGATTAGTCGAGCAATTATTCTTTTGATTAATTGATTAGTGAAACTGAAAAGTCAAATAATGAAAAAACTGTTACTAAATTTGACTCAGATGAAGCTGAAGCCGTTTGAGGATCCTGATGGAGTACATTTACGAACAATATCGTGTTTTCGTCAAATGCACTGAATTTTACACATTTCCTGCGTGATTTTCATGCGATTGTGGCACAATTTGAGTCATAAAATGTCTTTTCTCAACTCATGGCATGTTTTGGATCCTGTGTATGGACCGGTAAATGATGATTCAATCACTAAATTCGTTGACAATTATTTCAGTGATCGAATAGTTGTGATTAATAGATTAACTTGTTGCAACTGTAGTTAAAAAATGTATATTAAAAAATTAAATGTATAGTATAAATGTTATTTGTTTGTTAATACCAGGGGTGTATCTATTTTATTTTATCCTTTTGAGATATTGAGATACTGATTTTTAATTTAAGTTTGTTATTTTGAACAACTTTAGCCTTATTTTTATATTATTTTGAACCTATGTTTTCTTCTGCCGGTCCATTGCATGTCTATTACAAAAATAATTTCCCTCTGGTGTTGAATAAAAATAATTCTGAACCTGAAAATAAAATAAAATCGCTGACTAGTCGACTAATAAAATAATCATTAGTTAAATCGTGTTTAAGTGAAAAAACAATTAGCAAGCGATTCTAAGCAATTTATTTTGTTTTCAATGCACTCTTTTGCCCTTATACGATACTAATGCACTCATTACCGTTATATTTCCAGGTACAATACATCGCCTTTGGAAATGTCTTTGTCTTAGTTCACAAGTGCTCCTCCTGCAAACACCGTCCCGTCCCACAGAGCCCCAGTGTTCCTCACCTCCGCTGGCTTCCCGGCCCCCACCACGATCAGCTTCCCGTCCTCCAGCCCCACCAGGATGTGACTGCACTCTTTGGTGACGGACACACTTCTGACCGGGATCTTCAAGGCCAACGGCGCCACCGCAGCGTCCAGACTGTGAAGCAAAGAGGAGGGGTTTCCAAACAGCTGACAGCGCCAAACGAAGCAAGTTTTATACGTAAGATCTGTGCTTTATTTCTCTACGCAATGTTGAAGCTACTTTTTTGTGTGTGTTTTTTTAAAGCGCACTATGTAATTTGTCCATTGGAGGGTTGTTATGCTGTTGTCGCCCATTATTGCATTAAATTTATCATGGTTTTCAGCTTCCTGTTTATACTTTTGCCCATTCAAAAGATACATTATTATTTTGTTTTGTTAATTGCTAAGAAAAAGGTACTATGTTTGAATCACTCTGAAACTTATGGATATCTACAGCGACCAGTTTTGAGTATTGAGACCAAAAAATCACTCAAGTAAAAGTATCACATTAAAAAATCTAAAAGTAAATGTGTTGAAGTATATGTTTGAAAATGTACTTCAAGAGTAAAAAGTAAAAGTATTTCAAAGACCAGAATCAATATAAAAGTCCAATTATTATATTTTTAATTTAAGGTTATTTATTTATTGTTTTTCAGAACACGGTGATTCTGATTCATCTCAGAATGGTTGATTTGACTGAAAATAAGAGCGCTTTCTTTTAATATTCAGCATGTCCAGCAGCTGATCGTTTCCTTTTATCAGATGGTGGATAAAAAGGGATAGATTAAGAAAAAGTCGACTTATGACACATTCTGCATTTAACGAGCAGCAACAAATCACCAATTCATGATTCACTGGACGGCCTGAAAAAATGTTCTGTTGAGCTTGTCTGCCCCGTGTAAACTAATACAACGGAACGAGATGGCGTTGCGAACGGCAATAGAGCTTGGGATAGAACGTCAAAAAACAGCCGTTACCATGGTAATCTGCCATGTTTGCTGCGGATGTGTTAAACATACATAGAAAAACATTAGCCAAAACAATGTAAAACAGTGAACAAAAAATCCACGGACGAACCTGATAAACTGCTGTGTCACTTCTGGTAAATACATTTATCAAAATATAGCGTTTGAATACTTTAGAATGAATGCAAAGTTTAGTATTTAGCATCTTAAAATCTCCATTGATTTAACATTGGGCTAACGGAAAATTCTGTTATGTGTGACGTCACGATCCCGAGCTCAATGGTCCATGGTCCGGTGATAATCTCATGTCCCGGTGTGGTACCTGTGCAGATGCCTGATGTGGAGGCTTCCCTTGACAGTGCCGAGTATCACGTGTTCATTCATCAGGTGCAGAGCAGTAACTTGTTCCTCCAAAGGCAGCGAGGCCAGTAAACAGCCATTGACCGAATAAACATGGACGGAGTATTTGCCCTGAAGGAACAAAGAGAAACAGAGATGTAATTCGGGATTTATTCATTTAAAAGAACCCAGACTGAAAACTGTAAAATGACTCTGACATGAAACAGACGCGTGGACAGAGCCAGGGCGGAACGTTTCACACAATAATGTCAACAAACTGAATTAAATGTGTCTTATCTTATTGTTCAAAGGATACACTGATAATAATGTGTATTATGTTGAAGAATTTTCTTGCATCAGCGATTTTAAAAGTTTATTATATAAAAATTTAAAAAAGAAAGAAAAAAAAAATAGTGCTGATGATATGAATATCTGTTTTTCCAATGAATTTGCTTTGTCCACATACAATAAATAAATAATTAAAGTGAGACACCACAGGCAAAACTCTGGCACAGGCAATTTTTTTTGGTCAGCCTTTTTGGTTCAACAATCAAGGCTTTCAAGTGTTCATGTGTTTCAGTCAGATTTAGTTTACTCAAAAACTAAAAAAGAAATCCCAAATCCCCTTTTGGCATTGTACATTTTTTGTAACTAATATGTGTACAAAATGAACAAAGAAATTTCTGTCCATTTGTTTAGATTTAAATGTCCTAAATATGTGCAATTTTGGCAGTTTTAACACATTAAATGCCTTATTTTTTATATGGAAATATTCCATAATTAAAAAACTTGAATACATTTTCACATACATTTCAGAATAAATTCTGAAATGTATGTGAATAAACTACAGAAGTTTCAAATATCTTTAAATTTACAATTTTTTCCTATTCACCTGCAGTGTCTCACTTTAAATAAACATTTCCTGTGGTGAACATAACAGCAAATTAAACCAAATGAATGAATTCTAATATTAATTTTATGAACATAAACAAGGGCCATTTAACAGAACATTTGTGCTTTAGACTTTGATTAAAAACACTTGAGCTGATCATTGACGATTTGAAATGATTAGATCTCGATTCCTTGCCGCTCGACCGGCCTCTTTGATCCTGTGTGACGTACCTTTCTGTAGGAGCACTCCTCCAGCGACGTCTGCACTACGATGTGGCCCTCCATCCCCACCTGCAGCTCGGAGATCTGCACCGGAGCGTTAATGTCGCTGGGGGGTCGGAGGCTCCGCAGGAACTGGCCCCTGCGGACGCTGTGCACAATCACCGTCCCGTCCTGAAAGAGCGGAGAGCTTGATTCAACTATGTGAGCGTGAATAACCTTTAAAGGCCATTCAATTCAATTTATTTGTGAACGGCTCAAAGTCACAACAGCAGTCGCCTCGCAGGGATTCAGGTTCAGGTTTATTTGTCTCCGACTGGAGAAATTTGTCTTGGAGGGAGGGACCGCAGCAGATTCACATAATTGCTGATTTGACCAACGGAAAGTTAGAAAATCAATAAGTAAATAAAAGACAAAAAGACGAGCAGATTAACCAACATTCACAGGATATGATGTAACTCCAAATGAGTATTGTTTAGACTCAGCTAACGTGTTTAATTACTGTCGATATGAAAGCACTTACAAGAGCTCAACAGAGAGCAAGGACAACACTTTCAGTGATTTTTCAGATAAACATTTTGAAAAAACTATGGCGTAAATGCTTGGGTTCTATGGGTGAGCTGCTATAAGAATACTCAAGAGCATAAAACACTTAATTATATAGTTTAAAAGCTATTTCTCTGTGATAAAACTACACACACATTTAAATGAATTTTCAAGTTTTTATCAACTCTTTTGATTGAATATTAATGTGTTATGGCCATTATTTGCCGATGAGCCTCTGTCTTTTTTCAAATAAGGGTAAAAGGTGATATCTCTGCACTTTGTGAACACTTTTGTGTTTGATAATTAAACCTCAACTAATACATTTTAAAGACATGTTTGAACACCTTTCTGTTGGATTGACATAATATTTTCTGAATATTGTAAAAAAATATAGAGATATTAATTGTCGTCAATAAAGCCCATCCCTCGTAGAAAGATTTTTTTTTTTAACTTCTTGTAGTATTAGTATATAACAGTATCATAATAGTATCAACAGGAGGTATCATTGTTATGGATGTGAAGATTATTTGGTTCATCACTAATCCTGAATAAAGTTACAATATAATCGTAACAAATGAAAAAAAAAGTGAGAATTTTCAGCTCAATCCAGACTCTAGAAAAAAATTTAATCTCATTGTAAAGTGCTTTTAAAAATGTGTCTGTTTTTGTCACATTAACTTTATTATTCAGAAAGTTTGATTAAACAATGCTGGTAGAGGATAATCTGACAATAAGAATGAAAGAAAATGGATTTCACTGTTGTTTGGTCATGATAATAATAATCGTGAATAATTGTAAAATGGTGATGTTTATTCTCACAGCAATAAAAAACAGTCAAATTTGACATTGTGCTGACATCTCTGTTCATGATCTTTTAGAAGATTTCTTAGCTGAACATGAGTTTTGTAATAAATGTGGTCAGATAAAGTTTTAAACGCTTGAACAGAAGTGTAGGAGAAATAACTGTCATTGTTCTTGACCTCAAAGATTCTTCTTTTTATTGGTAACTTGTGTTGGACATTTTTCCAGCAAAGTCTCTGGTATTTGCATGAACAACATCTATTTCATACTTATTATGTGTTTCCTGTGGCTGCTCCACATTAAACATTCACATCTATCAGACCAACACAGTTTTGTGTCGACATTAAAACGACGCGTGTACTGAGAATATTAACAGTAAGGTTGCTGATATGGAGCAAATAATAACCATGATTATTTGGGTCAAAGTTGAAATCATGATAACAAAAAATAGTTATGATATTGCAGACTTGTAGAAGAACAAACTCGTAATTTGTTTTGTGCTGTTTTGTAATTCAAATTTTAAAAACCTTGCAAGACTTAACAAGATTGTGCTTTTTTCCCTACATTTTTCATTTTCGTTAATTGATTTTGGTGATTAGTTAAATGTGAAGATGATTAAAATGTGATGTGATTGCGCAGTTTGAACTGAGAATATAAAGACTGCTTTGCCACATACTATATTATATTTAGTAACGGTGTCTGACCTTTGACCCGGAGACAGCCATGTCGAGTTCAGTGCTGATGGCGACGCAGGTGACTTCCTGATCGTGTCCACAGAGAACCTGCACAGGACGAGGAGAGAGGCCCGAGGAGAACCCACCCTGAGAGGGACAAGAGAGAGAAAGGGCCTTAACTGGCTGTTTTTAACAACTGAATAAGATAACTTTAAGTACAATATTATAGCTTGGAAAAAATAAATGTTCATGCACATGGGTACTCAAGTCAACGTTATAGATAGTAGAGATTTTTGTTTATTTATTGTTTGGTCAAATAGACAATGTGCACCACAACCAAAAACAAGAAGGTGTTGTTGTGCCTACCCGCAGAACATTTTACCGGAGAAATAATTTTTCTTTCAAAATATATTTTTGTGATTTATATTACACTTTCAAGTTTCTCAAATTACTCTAATGTTTTACTCTCTAATGTTACTCTAATGCTTTTTAATTTTTGTTCACTCCTCGGTCATACTCAGGCGGTAAAACTATTACCATAACAACAGCCTCTACCGCCATTTTATTTCACGCCTTTTTATATCTTTTGATCTCACTCAGTATATTCTAATATTCTAGTTAAACGGATACATCCAAGTCTTTGATAGTTAATTATCTTCAATTTCTGATTGCATACTTGTATTCTGCTCCTGTTCTTGTACGTACAACCCTGTTCATTGTGGGACAAAAAAAGCTTCTTTCATCTTCTCTTAATCACAAGATGGGTGAGGAGTCTTGCCCAAGGACACAACAACAGTATGTAACGCTGGTGGTGGGGGTCAAACTCACTGTTGTGTTGTGTAAATGTGGAGTGAAGCTGACCTGCTGCTGCACCTGCCACACGATACAGGAAGTGTCCCTCGAGCCGGAGATGAGGTAGATTCCACACAGATCCAGGGCCAAGCACGTGACCACGTCTGAAGGAGAACAAAGACACAAATAAATAACATCGAAAATAAATACAGGATGAACATGGACAAATATGAAAGACTTTGGAGTAACTGACCCTTTAAAATGTGATGTCAGCAAAATTGGATTGGAGACAAAATTAAGTTAACAGTAAATTTTTCAATAATTAGCTCACATTAGCTCTAAATTTTACTGGTTTTAAGTGTTTGTGTTGGGGAAAAAAAGCAAAATTTCCAGAGTAGAAAGGTCAGTTAGTTTGCTTTTCTGTAGCAAACAATGGACAAAACACAATTTTCTAGCCTTAAAATTGTATTTTAGCTTCAAAAGAATCTAATTTATGGTTTAGTATCTAATATATCTTTTGATAAAAAGAAAAATGAAACCCATAAATCTGGATAATCAAAAATGCAAAGAGTTGATCATAATTTCCTAAAACATAATGTAAATACAATAATAAATGTGTTTAAAGCAGCTCTGATGTCACTCACATGTGTCTAAGTGTTTTTCATTTTCCAAAATAATCTACATTTTTCATATTTTGTGATATTCTGAGGTTAAATCCGAGTTATGTCCAGTATGTTGCACTTCACTTTTGCCTCCATTCCGAATTCAGAAAGTTTTTGTTTACAAACTTTTAAAGGGTCTATTGGAATAAATAGGACTATTACAATTAGTATGTTCCCTCTCTGTGCCATGTTCTTTGTTTTGTTTATATTTCAAAAAATTAAATAAATACCGGAAATAAAATACCCGACACAATAAAAAGGAATAAGTTAAATTAAATAAAGGCAAACTAGTAAGAAAAAAAAAAGCTAAATATCCCAGATAAACATTTTGAATTCACAGCATTCTTTCTCACCGATGTGGCGACAGATGCGTCCCACCAGTTTGCCCTTCCCGAGCAGCGTGACCCGGAGGCTGCAGTCCCAGTGTCCTCCGCTGAACAGGAGACGCCCATCGTTCGACACCACCAGCACCTGTTTGTTTATGTCCACGCTGGGAGCGAAGGGCCCGGACAAGAAGCGCTGCATCCTGTAAAACACACGGTCCAATGTTCGAAATGATTATACGGTACTATTCTTTACTTTTGCACATGGTATAGACTTTATTTTCATGTAAATTATATCGCTTTGTAAATGTGTAAATTCTAATAACTATTACATTTGTGTCTTACCAGTATTTCAAACATTTTAATATTATTCATCTAATTTATGTAATAAGAAACTTTCCTCTCAGACCAGTGAGTGTGTTTGTGTCTTAAGTATCAGCTGAAGTAGAGCCCAGATTCATCATAAACTCATTAAAGTGTCAAAATGTTTTGAAAATTACGACTTTGTGGAACTAAACCCCAAACTGAACTCATCTTGATTTGGTCTGAGAGAGTTTAAAACAGGATTCATCAAGGCCATTAAAAATGAGACATTATATCCACAATACGAGCACCAAACAAAGAGGTAGAATGTAAATATAATACTCACTTATATACTTGCCTTAAATTGTGTTGTATTAGATTATACATTGGATTATGGCTGCAAATAACAATTATTTTTGACGCTGACTGGTCTGCGATTATTTTTATGATTAGTTGACTAGTCAAACGATTATTTCTATTGTACACTGAGATTTTTTCAACCAAATAAAAGTTGAAACATGGTGAGTGAAAGCTTCTAGATATGTGTATTATTGATGAAAATCAGAAATAGTTTATTATGTTTTGCCTCTTTGATAAAATGATGCCACTGTTTTTGTGATAAAACGTCTTTTGGCATGTGTTTTAGAGTTTGTATTGTTGGGATAATGACAATACAAATAATTTAAAATATACGTAGATACCGTATGTTAGAAAATAGGGATCTTAAAAAACAGAGACTACTTTTTTTTTTTTTTTTTTTTACACACCAACTCTGAAGTTTCTTTCTGAGAGTAAAAAAATTCCCAAAGCTTCTTATATTCATAACAGCCTTTTTGTTATACTGTATATATGTCTCCTTTCATTTTATATTTGTTCCCTGTGACAATTCCTTTATATAATTGCAATCTCAATTAAATGAAAAACTGTTACTATAATTTTTTTTCTTCCATAATTGAGCACAATACTGCAAGAATATCACTCACTTGGGGTTACTGATGGTGGGGTCCTTGGTGAATGTAAAGTAGTTGGCGATGTTTTTGTCAAACGGGAGCCAGCTGTGTGTCCCGATCAAACCACTGGAGCTCACAGTCACCTGGAGACAACACATGCAGCTGTTACTTCAAAATGTAGGCGTTTAAAGTGTTTTGGAAAATGCATTTTGTTTTGTACTCACCAGCATGTCTGAACCCTGGGTGATGAACGAGTGATGTTGATTCTTTGGTACAACAGCATAGACCAAGGCGTGGCCATCGCTCACAACCTAAAACACACAGGACGGTTACGGCACGTTTGGGTAAAGACGTCAATAAACTGGACATGTCGAATCAGTAACGCAATCTGAATGGAAGTGGCAAATTGTAAAGGCTGCAGTGTTTGAACGACCCTATTTTTCTCCACAAACAACAAAATAACCAGACTTTTTCTGCATGAAAACTGCTAACCCTGTAGTATAGAGCCATACAAACATCTTCGAAAATACATAGTTTGTCAGTGTTTTTGTCAATTCTCCTGGACTTATTTAAAATGTGAACTTTGAACTTGCTCCGATTATTCAAACACACATTGTAAGAAATTGTCAGAAAAATCGCAATTTGATATTTTTCCCAAATCATTCAGCTCTACTTGCTACAACATACAAGTGCACAGAACATTTAGATTTTTTTGGTTCACTCAGCGCTAACAAAAATTAGCACTATGGCTATCATGCATCAACTGTAAGAGCGTAAATAAGTTTTACCTCAACAAAGGGCCTGAGTTTATCGAGCTGTTCAAAGATATTTGGAGGCAGAGTGTCCAGACGGCCCTGCCGCCGGGCTGCGTTCTCTGCGGACATTCGGGGAGGATGTGGCTCCTAACAAGCAATATTTTGAGAAACATTTTGAGTTTTTAAAGTATTTCAAGACAAGAAAGATACATTTTAGATGTTTAGAGGTTAATGTACTTTGAGAAGCTGACAGGGAGTTTGTCCAAAGTTGCTGATTATTCCCTCTAATGCCTTACGCTCGGTCTCATTGGCAATAGCATCCAAATCCACCGCACCTGGAAAAAAAGGCACATCAAGATAAAAAAAAAAATGACTAAAGTTTTGATCTGATCTTGTATTGAGTAGCTTGACAGGGTTAGATTTAAATTTAATCAAAATGTCAAAAAAGCATAGAGAATTCATGATTTTTGATAAATAATACATAATCAATAAAATACTATTCGTAAAAGCCTTCAGTCACCATATTTCAACCTTCATTTGGATGATGATGTATTTAAATGTCTCAACGTACAATATAATAAATCATTTGACTAGCTGACTAATCAAAAATTACTAAAATAATCATAGTTGCAGACCTACTATATATATATATATATATATATATATATATATATATATATATATATATATATATATATATATATATATATATATATATATATATATATATATATATATATATATATATACTGCTTCCTTACCCTCATAAGTGCAGTAGTAGAAAACATTTAGTGCCTCCACGGCCTCTTCTCCTCTCTGTTTATACCCAAAGATGAGGTCGATCCACTCGTGTAGGTGACTGGACACAAACTCTGACTCCTGTGGTGATAAATAACGTGTGAGAATAACAGTATGACTACTGTGTTAAACAGTCTGTCTGCCACTGACCAGAGCTTTCCTGTGTTTCCTGATGAAATCCTCGCGGGACGAGGCCCAGCGAGGCAGCAGCACGTCGTTCACTGGCTCCTGGGAAATCTGCAACTTTCCCAGATCAAAACCTACAAAACATTTAGTTAATTTAGTCAGTATTTTACATGCCAATTAGTGGTGGATTGGATCAGCGGTTCCCAATCCTTTTTGTGTTTTTTTTAACCTTAACATTGTTCCACACTCTTAAAAAAATATATATATATTATTGTGTATCAGTGTTTCTTTAGTAATTGTACACGTGTTTTCCAGTATATTTCCAATTATAACAAATACATTTTCTTTTTTTGATGTCATTTGTCCGACAGAAAAATTCTAAAAGAAGTAAAATGTACTAGAACATTTTATATTCAAATACCATAAAATGCCACCTTTCTTTTAAATCTGAAATCATTCCAGGAGGTCCCTGTACCCCTGGTTGAGAAACACCGGGTTGGAAGACTATATTAGATTATGATTTGACCCCGTGACAATCTGCATATCTGGAGAGAAAGTTGTATTCTCATTCGTAGTTTTTTTTTAACCCAGATCTAGACATATAAACTCATGCCACTTGAATTTTCCACAGTCACTCTTCTTACTGTTCAGCCTTCGTCAATCACAGTGAAGTCTGAACTCTCAGAAGAAGCTAAACTGAAATTGTGGCCTTGGCTGGTCTGCTAATAGCAATTGGAATGAAATCATTTTGCCACCCATGATGTAAAATTCCAATGTTAAATGAAAAAATGAGTTACAAGATCAGCTTTCTAACCGTTCATGTTTTGCAGAAATTCTGGGAAGTAAAAGAACTCCGGGATGAGCTCTTTCACATCCACTGGACTCTCCATGCGGGTCTGCCATGCAGCTGCCACTGAGTGAAACTGTCGGTCTGCGCAGTCAAACCTGTCGTGACACAAAGCAGATATTTAAGCCCACGAAGGAGAAGGCATTAAAGTCTATATAATGAAGCCTTACTTTCCGCTCTGCAGCTGGATGTGCAGCGTCGTGAAGGGCTCCGTACGGATCATGTAGTGCATGACTCCAGCAGCGTTTGAATAGTGTGTGCCATAGTGGAACTTGTCCACAGTGCCAGTGGGGTCTTCAAAGCTCTCATATCTGACAGAACACAAGGAAACATGAGTCTACATTTTTAGCAGACATATTATGATTGCTCCCCAGTACTTTGTAATACACTATCACACTATTATTCATTGTATTGTTAAAAATGCAGAACTGATAAACTACGCCTTTTAGAGTTGCAATTCACTGAAGCAGCAGTGACTTCTCATTTATTTACTTGGTTTTATTGTTTAAACACAAATAGTACAGGGGAGTGGGCAGGTACTAGTGCAAGGTGAAAGCAGACATTTTCAGCTCCAGATGCAGGACATTACAAACTTACTCAAACGTGCAATCTAAATATAAAGCTGAGTACAATAATGATAAGGGAACACTGTTAGCTAAAAGCTCAGAGGTTCATTTTGCATATGTCCCCTTTAAAGTATTTTTAGGTTTATCAAACTAATGATGCATTTGTCATATGTAGTGAAGTTGCTACAATGAATACAAAATTAATCCCTAAGAGACATATTGCTTAAATGCTTTGCTGTTTATGTCACTGATAAAAAACCCAAAGAACAGTGACAAGCTGCTTGTCACTTGTCAGTTGCAAAGATGTATATTTAAAGCATCTCTTACTTTTCTCTAACATCTTGTGCGTGGCGCGGGTTGACGACACCAATGGGTTTGGAAAGATCTCTGAAAACGGACGGATCATCAAGATCCAGGACCGGAGAGGTGTAGTCACAAAGGACCCAGGGGAACTAAAAACAGGAAAAAGTGTGTTCAACTCTGTGCTATTTGCGAATAAATCAGCAAAGATAAAGACAAAACACAACTTACTACAGGATACTGAGACAAGTCGTTGTATGTCCGGCCTGCGATGGTGTTCAACTGCATCAGATATTCAAAGTTGGAGATTTCTCTGCACACCCATTTCTGTAGACAAACATTTGGTTATTAAAATATGCACCATAAAAGTAAAAAAAGAAGAAAATAGATAACATAAACATTCACCTGTGTAAGACCTGACGCCTTAAGTAGCTCTTGTGGTGAACGGGAACCAAAATAAAACAGATTTGGCGGCCTCAAACCTAAGATCCTTGAATAGACTTTGTTTCGAACCTGCAGAGAAAATCAAAATAATGTTGGGAGTTTTTGTACATGGACACCTTTTCAGTTTTGTGTTTTTTTCCATTTTTAGTACATTTTATTCATATTTTTGCTTTTCTTGGGTAATTTCTTAGTTGAAACTACTGTGGAAATGGTGTATTCCAATTTAAGACCTGGTTTAGCCCTAATTTAGGCCTGGAATAGTCTTGTTATAGACCTGGTTTAGATCTGGTGGTTTTCGGAAAGCCAAGTCTTTTCTCTGGTGGTACTTGGTGTAAAAAGTTTGAAAACCACTGCTTTGGAACATTCTTCAGGTTATTAAAACATGTAGCTAATTATATTACTTATTTTAGCTTTACCTTTTTTCTGAAATTGATGAAATAATGAGACTGATCGATAAAAAACAACTCCAGCGCCGATCTTCTCAAGTTGTAGCGCCTCAGATGAACTTCTCGGAGATGAGTCAATGACCTCTTGAAATCAAAGCCAATTCCTATAAAACAGTCACTTTATCAGTGCGTTCAAATCAAGCATTTATCAAAATATGAGAGACGTTTTAATGTGTTCCTACCGTCCTCGGTCTCCTCTTTGTCACCGCTGCCGTCGTAAAAATAAATGTGGTGTGTGGTGACCTCCAAACGACCCGGGACCACGGCCACAATGGTGATCAGTTCACAGTCTTCGGATAAAACAAGCTTCTCTTTCTGGCTCCCGTCTTCTCCTTCACCTCTGCACGAGAAAATATATGTAACTAAGAACGTATATTAAACTAGATTGAGAAATTAGGACCATTGCCATAACAATTAGCAATTCAAAACAATATATTTTATCTATTGAATGGTGAAAATTCCTCAACAGGAAGCTGAAGCCCATTCTTCATGTATTGTTTACATGAAGAATAAATGTATTGGAAGGTGCACATTGTGACTTTTCTGGAGGGTCCAACACCTACTACGTGCCTCCACAGATGGAATGTACTGCTTTATGGCATTAAACTCAGCTATCTCTATGGAAACAAGCAGGTGGAAATGTTACAGGTCAGTATCTCATTTGTAAAACTTTATGTGGTATTCTTAAGTGTACATGGTCAAAACACACGCTTCCTCAAACTTGCTCATTTCTCATCTCTCTGAGCAGATTGCCTTCTTCCTTGTCTCTGAAAGCCCTGAAGCCCAAAGTTTTTCATCGGGCCGCTCCTTTAAATGAAAAGTTGTCTTTCAAAGCAGCTCACAAATACAACATGAAAAGATGTCATGTAATGTCAATAGATTATTGTGAGTAGAAACATCACAATTTATGTGATGTAATGGCTCACCATTATTTGCAAGGTTTATGAAATCAAACTTTCTGAATGAAAAAGTAATTACATTGTCGCATAAACAGCTATATAAAATAAAATATAGAAAAATTAAATTAAATATTGTTTGTACTATTTTGGTGTAAAGATTACACAGAAATTACTTTCAACAATAATCGACAACCGTGATTATTAACAATACAAGCATAAAAACAAATAAATAAATTATGAGCCTTAGAATAGTAGAAAGCAGTATTTTTTTTTCCAAGTTATCTTTTTAGTAATACAAATACTTGTAAATGAATAAATGCAACGAAGATTAATGTACAGTCATTTTGTGGGGGATTCCAAGTAAAGCAATAACATGTCTATGAAAACAGCACCAGAAAAGTCACATAGTGCACCTTATTTTTAGTATTTGAGGTTTTATTACTGACTTCTTATCCAAGAACATAAGGTCCTCTTCTCCCAGCTGGTCGTCCTCCATGTCGCTCACTTTTGCTTCTTTTGCAACAGCCAAAGGGAGAGGTTCAGAGCTACGAGGGCTTTCAGCTCCTAAAATGCATCAAAAACAACATTTATATGTATATTTCTTGTTTGTCATGTAAAAAGAAAGTTTGAGTTTTACTGACCCATATTGTCTCTGAGCGCACTGGCCTCGTTGTGACCATCATAATTGTAATTAGGCACTAGTTTAAGTCGCATCTTTGAGTATGTTTCTGCGTTGGACAGCTTCCATTTCACTGTTGGTTGAACTCTGGAGATAAACACAGACATAACCGTTCATGCACAATATGTATCGAGCATGTTACTGAGAGTTTACAGCAGTGAATGATTGTGATTTACTTGTGAGCCCAGGCTCCTCGTTCACTGGTGAAAAGAATGCGCAAGGATTTCCAGTGCTGCCACACCACCCCCTGCTGGGTGGAGTGCTGCTTCTGACAGCTGTGGTAGCGCACATTCTCGCTCTTCACTCGCTTCACAAACGGCTCCACAACCGCCTCCTGATTTCACAAAATAGACAATACTTCAATAAAAGATCAGAAAGACTTGTTTACTTGGTGTACATTAGGGGTAATTATTTAAATTTGAGGTTAATTTTTTTTATTATTATAGTACTTCGGGTTAGTTGGTCGTTTATTTAGTTAATTTGCTATTTGTAGTTAAAAACACACACACATTTGGTGCACAGTAAAACAGAATAAAACAACCACATAAACAAGCAATGAACAAGTTACAAAACACTAAAAGTACCAAGAAACATTTTTGACATAATGAATTGGGTCTTCTGAAGCTCTAGTCTTCATTGCACAAAAAATAATAATTTTATGCAATTTTTAAATACTAAACAGCGGAGTAGACAGGGTGGACAAAGGGGTCAGTTGTACCAGGCCCCAGTGTCTTAGGGGCCCAGAATTGGACCCTCTTCCTATTAATTTGTATAAGATGGGGGCCCAAAAAATTTCTGTTGATGTGCCCTCATACTAAATGATACTATTCCTGGTTTAGATCTAGATATTATTTAGTTTTTTTATATATAGCTTTGTCCCATTGTATGATTTAACTGACTGTAAACATTTAATTTCTTTCAGGGACTTGCATACAACTCCCAGTGGACTTTAAAAATGGTCTTATTGCTCATGTTTCCTGTTTACCAACTTCCTCTTACACAATGTTTTGTGAGTGAAACACAAGGAAATAGTGAAAACAGTAGAAAACAAAGCATAAAAGATATATCATATTTCGTCTGGGGCCCGGAACCGAATGGCTCATGGTCCAGTTTTTGCCCACGGCCCGTTGTTTGGTGAGCCCTGTATAAGTCGACCCCCATATGTCATGTTTTACGTATGTACTTAGTTTGTGTCCAGCCCGTGTGTTCAGAACTGATTCCCTTTGAGATAAATAAAGCAATTTTTAGACATTTTTTTGGGGGGACTTTTTCCTTCCTATTCTCGACTGAGTCCTGGCGGTACATGTAAAGACAAATCATTTCATCATCAAATCACGAGAAACAATGCTTTACATGAAACTTGGCTTTGCTGTCTGATCGGTCCTTGTCGCGTCTGAAGGCTGTGCTCATGAGGTCGTCGAAGCACGAGTTCCAGAAGTTGGACATGATGTCGTGACAGCGGCCGAAAGTGTCCAGCTCATACTGCTCTTTGGTCGGCTGCACCTGGAGAATTAGAGGAAAACAAGATTCAAGATTAAGTTTCCAGAGCACATTTTTAACACTGCTCCAGCCCATAAAACTGAAAGTAAAGAATGTAGCCAGAAGACAAACGCTCGAAATATAGTATAAATATATGCATGCTTTCAGTGACTGCGTAACCATCACCTGCAGAGTGGTTTTAAATATCTAGTCGAAGCCAAAGTTATGCTAAAGTATTTGATGATGCTTGTATAAAATTAGCCTAAACAAATCTGATTGATTGCCCTGGACTGTCACACAGAGCGATGATGAAGGTTTTTCAGACTCGAAGGAAGGGAGTCTGTGTATTAAAGTCTGTTAAACATGTCATGGCACAAAAGGGTACAAAGTTTATGAAGCAGCTTTGGAAATTTTGATAACATTATTATATTGTCACAATGATATGATACATGATTAGAATAAAATAAAAAGTCGTATATAAAGGGGTTGAAACTACTGATTATTTTAGTATTCAACCAAAAGATTCAAATTATTATTTCTGTCGTACATTTTAAAAATACATTTCAACCATATACAGGTTGAAATATGGAGACTGAAGGCTTCTAGATATAAAATAAAGTGAAGTAAAGATAGAGTTTACAAACAAATTAAGTAAAATGATAGTGGAAATCAAAAGTAGTTCATTCCTTCCTTTTGTTATTACTGTACAAACCTGTTGCTGGAAGAATCCCTGCCACTCCAGCGTGTGGCAGTAAGCCTTGAGGTCCTGGGCAAAAGTGGTGCTTCCGTTGGTGACAGGCAGGTTTGGGAGCAGCCGCTGTATCGTGACCGGGTCGGCGTGTTGGTCCAGCAGCGTACGAACGATGGGCACCAGCTGAGAGAAAATATCGCCACAGCCTCCATTGGTGTCCTTCAACCCTTCTGGCCACAAGGGGGCGCCCAGCTGCCCCAGGAGAAAGCAGACCTCCTCCCAGCTCAGACACATGACAGTTTGAAGCAGGCTGTGCAGTTTGACGTGGGCCATCACACACACCTACACGAGACAAAAGGAGAGCTCAGTGCCAGGCCTCTTTAACTGTGGAGACGTGCACTTATTATGTTAAATATTCTCAAGTCATGTCCTGTGCTTTTTTAAATTATTGCTAACGGCTTTTCTTTGTCCGCATCATTGAACATCTTGAAAATTAGAACTCAACCATTATTGGGTTTTTCAGAACTCGACAATGCCGATGGCTGATATTTGGGTTGATACATAGACCTGATTTTCATAATTTTCCCTAAAATATATTATTTTAAATAAGAAAGAAAAAACAGTATAATAACAATAATAATATAATAATATCAACAGATATATTTCAGACAACTCATTTGATATTGAAAATAAATAGATGTCTTTGATTCGCATGGAATGTTCCACAGAATTACATTAAACTTAAAAATAGATAAGTCTAATGCCATATACTGGGAAACATTCCAGGCAACTAGAAAATTAATCAACTTTTGGTTTAAACAAAAACGAAAATTGTGGTTTATGCTCATTTTGACATTTGGAGAGCATGGGTTTAAGAAGTTTGGCCAGAATGCGGGGCCTCAAAAAGTATAGATCAAAACATTTGTTATGACTTTTTGGCTTCCTGCCATCTCCATGTTTACATGCTTCAAAACAACACTTCTTTCTGCTTAGTTGCACAAAGAACAACTGTGGCAGTGTGATTAGCGGTTAGTTTATTTATGAGCGCTCAATCCCAGAATCTCCAGCGAGAGCAGCGGCAGCCGGCCGGGCCAGTGAGGAGTTGCCCTTCGTTCTGAACACTCCCTCAGAGGAATGACTGCAATGCCTTTGAACAGAAATCCATACAAGGCCTGGTATTTCTGAGGCAGTTTTATCTTAATGCCCTTATCAAGTTGAATAAATATGTGCAGCTCTGTAGTTTTATTCTCCTTCTGTAGGTGGTGGGTGCAGCATGAGGGAGGAACAATAGGAAATGTGCTTTGTGCTTTCACTGGGTGAACGTCAAGGTTTGAGACGTCTCGGAGGAGGACCTAGGCACACGTAAATTTTAGCAGCAGTTTTTGTTTTACTTTAGATAACATATCTACACTGATCTTTTTGTTTGTTATTTAACTGTTTTGCATTTTGTTGTCTCACTGTTTTATATGTTTTGGGAGTTGCTTAAGGAACAGTGAAAAGATACAGCTGGAAAAAAAATCAGGCACAACTAATACAAAAATATATTTTATTTGATATCAAATTTTTCGGTATAGTGGGTTCTGAGACCGCAGTAGAGCACATTATTGTGTCGTCACGACTTTCAGTTAGCCTTAAGTTAAAGCAATGGAGATTTCAAGATGCTACATATGTTAATGTTATAAATGCTGACATTGTGAAATGATAAATATAGAGGCCCATCAGGTTGTTATCTCGTTATCAGGTTGTTCCACGGCTCTTTTGTTTACTTGTTTTATTTTGTTTTGGATAATGTATCTCTTGGACGTTTGCTGATATTTAATGTTCTCTGTCAGCTGAAGGCTGCAGGCTTACTGCTCATAATATATTCCTCATACACTATTCCTACAAAATATCATCATTAAGAGGAATATAATTAATTTTATTCATTTTAGTTTTCTCACACCATTATTTGACTTTGTAACAGTACTCTTACTGGAGTATGTGGGTTCCTCTTCTCACTGTGAGGAAGTTCACAAGTGACAAAAGCTTTATGTTGACAATATTAACTAATTTGAACGTTTGTGTTTCTTTGCACTACTCTTATATCTTCTTCCACTTATCCAGGGCCGGGTCACGGAGGCAGAATTCTAAGCAGTCTCTTTCAAATATGATTAGATATAGACATATTTTTGTGTTCATCCTTTTATAGCAGATAATGTGTTTTATTTATTGTTGTCTTTCCAAATAAATCCATTTCAAATTATAAATCAGACAGTTACTCTTACAGTTACTCTTACTTGAGTTGTGGTTTCCCTAAGTACTTTTTAGTTCTTACTCGGGCAATTTGGATTACCCTTACTTGAACACAATTTTTGGCCACTCTACCCACCCCTGGTCCTAGATGTGCTGGGGTCTGCTGTATTTGATTGTCCCTCTGTTTATTGTCTCTGTGCATGACACCTCCTCTTCAGGACAATAAAGGTTTGATTCATTCTTTAAACTGATGCTTCTGACCTGTGTGTTCGGCTGCTGGATGTATCCCGTGATGATGCGGAGACCGATTTGTGCCATTTCTTTGAGCTCCGTGTTGCCTGGACTGCCAGGAGTGCTGTGCCAAGCCTGCAACCTGTCCAGCAGGTTCACCACCCCCTCGAAAATCTGCAACAACAGCCAATGCAACTGTCAACAAAGGACTTAAATAAAGCCTGTTTCCACACCTTATAGGCATAACAACAACTTGCAACTACTTAGTGCGTGAGTTGTAGCATAACCTGCATTTAAACGTGAGCTTTGTGCTACCTGCAGTCAACGCTCTCCACCCTGAGCCAACACACAACAATGAAAAGTCCCTCGTCAAAGAGTTACTGGCATAAGCCACACCCAGCAGCTTTGTGTTCTAGGGATAATTGTATTCATGATAAACCTTCTTTCTATTACAAGTGGGTTTGTCCAATGAGCGGTGACAGAAAGTGATTTGCAAATGATATTATTATTCAGTGACAGGAATAACCTTTAGCATAAGAACTAAAGGTGATATGAGGACAAGTATTAGCAATCACTGAATTGTATTGAACCTGACCTTTAGAAAAACGTAACAAAAACAATAATATTATCGCCTTATCACACTATATACATACAGCCTACTAACAAATCTAACAATATAGTTTCTCATTCATAGAGAAGACTTTAATAGCTCCCCATAGTCAGTTAAACAAGTACAAAACTGTTCAGTAAATAATACGTTTTACTTTTAAGTTTTTTCCTTCTTATATTATTGCTTACTGTAAATTATGGTGAGAAAACAACACAATTGTGTTGGCTTTATTTGACACTTTTACTATAGCACATAGAACTGTATTTTAATTAGAGGTGGGCAATATATCGAATTTTACATAATATCATGAATAATGTTTTGAAGATGTGCAAAATCTGAATATCGAGTTTATTGTTTGTTACATAAAGAGTTGATTTAAAATAAAAATGAAAAAAGTTATAAAAGTTATAACTTTCAAATAATGGTATAAGGTGATATTTCTGCCCTTTTGTGATTCATTTTTGCAGTCATTTCACATTTGATTGCTAATTAAAGCTCTGTTAATACGTTCAAAGACATGTATGACACATTTATGTTGGAAACGTCGTATCATATAGTCTGAATATTGTTCCCAAAAAATACTGAGATATTGACATTGTTGCCAATATCGGTAATAGGAAAATTCAATATTTTAAAGGAATGATTTAGAGTTCCCACTGCCAACATAATCTGGGTAGAAAATATACACTAGTCAAATTTGCTGCCTCTCATTAGCCAATAGTTGTATAGTGAGATGTCATGTGTATAATTACCTTTTCACTCCAGAGCGCGCGGTTGTCTGTTCCCTCAGAAAACAGGAAGTCCTGCAGCAGCCGGAGCAGCCGCAGCAGACTGGGACAGAACGGCAGAGTGACACCCTGGGCCTCCCTCAGGTCCGACAGAGAAGACTCCAGCATCATCTCCAAAAGACTAACACAAGAGAAAGACATTTAAATAACTTGCCCAGAGAATTTAAAACAAATCCACTGCTGTACAGCAATGGTACATGAATAAAATGGTCAGTACAGAACGTAGAATGTCCGTGTAAGATAAAGAACTTTTAACTTTTTCACAATCTACAGGTGACTTGGACGCCTTTATTGGACTGCTTTTCACATTAAAGGTTTACTTTGCATACCATTTTTCTCTACTCATTTTTCTAGACCCCTAAATGCGCTCATCTTTTTTTCCTTTATTCTCTAAGGAAAAGGCTTGATACTCAATACCGATTTCAACACCAATATGATAATAACAAACGTTATTTTTTTGGACAACAGAATGTATTGTCCAAATTATCACATTCGTATTGTATCGTATCTTATCGTATCATATATTTATTATTACCATGTGGTCTCAGTTGTTCTGTTAATGTTATTTGTGTTAATGCCCATTTTAATTTTAATGTTCAATATTGGTTCTTGTTCAAATGAGTATCCAGTTTTGATGCCAATTTTAGACTTTTTGACAAATCATCTGTGTTCCATCACAAAATTATGTTTTAATTCTGTCAAGTGGACAAATGTTTTAACATGTTCACTCTTAAACATTTATCCAGTTGACAGAATAAAATTTCTTCTGCTATCAGCAGGACAAAGTTTGAAAAGTTGAAGCCATTCTTCCATCCAGGCAATTTTGTTACTCAAGTAAAATTACAGCAGCAAAAAAATAATCAAATAAAAGTAAAAGCATCACATTTTAAATCTACTCAAGTAAAAGTATTAAAGTACTTCTTTAAAAATGTACTTAAAGAGTAAAAAGTAAAAGTATCAATTAAAGCATCAAATTGTAATCTTGATTGATTTATTGAGTTTTGGTCATTAAAGGCAACTTTACAGGTTATTTTTCTCTACAGAGGCTTTTTGTTTGCTCAAAGGGAACTAGAAAAAAACCCCCCCAAAAAAAACCAAGACGCAAGATGTAGCCGTAAATGTGCTAAAAAATAAACCCCTCACCCTTTCCAGCAAGTCTAAAAGCTTGAGAAAACATTTAATTTACTTTGGAGTAGAAAGTAAAGGTACATGCTCTGAAATGTAGTGAAGTAAACGTATCTACTGTAAAATGTACTTAAGTAAAGTACAAATACCAAAAAACTTTACTTAAGAACAGTACTTTTACTTTTGTACTTTGTTACTTTCCACCACTGCATCCAGGAGACTCACTTCTTCAATGCCAATGGTTCAGTTCAATAAATGACAGCATGAACAAAGACTAACTGAAGGTGTGGTATTATTGGCTGTCTTCACTCACCTGCGTTTGATGTCATCGGGCGGACGGACCAGTTGGCAGGAGGAGCCCAGTTTAGTGAGAACAGAAAAGACCTGTCCTCTTTCCCTCCAAACCACGTCTTCGTTTGACTCGGCCCCGCGCCCGCTCCACAACACCGAAAACACGATGTTTGTCAGAAGATTACACAGCTCCTCTTCAGGCGTCTGCTGTAAATACAACAGAACAAACTGTAAGAATTAAATAGAAAAGACGCACACATTTGTACTCAAATGTGAGCCATAAAAGATACGTTCTGAACAAATTCTAAAAACTCATCACACAAATTTATAGCTAGAAGTGGAGATCAAAAAATGAATACTGTCAGATTAGAATATTGAGTATATCATCTACAATTAAAACTTTTACAAAAAGAGCTGATTAAAATTAAAATTAACAGAAACTTTCAGTATAATCTTACAAACAAAGGTATAAAGTGATATTTCTGCACGTTTCTGATTATTTTTATGGTAAATTCATGTTTCATGCAATACTTGAACTTCAACCAAAACATTTGCATTTGCAAAAGCATTTACATGCCCGTAAATGTCAACATTGCCTACACCTATTTTATTTTATTTTTTTCTCAAATTTTATGTATCAGTTTACACAGAAAGCATACTATGACAGTAGATATCAGAAAAAGTAAACAAAACCATAAAATATCCTCCCACCCCACCTAAGGCTCTTCTAAAAAAAAAAAAACTAAAAAAAAACAGCGCAACAACAAACATTGTAATAATAATAATAAATGAAAATTACAATAATACAATGATAGAGAGATAACGAGAATATTTTTACAAAATCAACAAACGGACTCCAGGTCACAGAACATTTCTCTTGTGATTGTAATAGTCTGTATCTAAGTTTTTCCAGTGGCAGGAAGGAAAGCAGCCCACCCTTATATGTGCCATAAACACTGCCCCATTTGACTAAGCCCACTATGTCATGTGAATGACAGATATTTGTAACTTATTAATATTTTTATTGTTGTTTCTTATTAGAATTTTTCACTCTTATGTTGTATTGTTTATTATATTTTTATTGGTTGCTACAGGGCTTATGAACCGTAGATTTGAGCAGTGTGTTTTACCAGGAAGCAGAAACTTTATACATGGTATTGAAATTATGTATTATGTAGTGACTGTGAGTGTGAGTGTGGAATGCAGCTAAAGTGGTACTATATTATTATTATTATTGTGCTTTGTAATGTGTTGTCCTTCCTTTTATGTGAAGCATGATGCTGTTTTAAATGTGTTATATAAATAAACTTGAATTGTACTGAACAGGGACGCCAGTTTCCACGGCGCACTGTACCTGTGGGTTGGAGGTGTTGGAGATGGTGTCTCCCGTGGGCTGGTCGATGCTGTAGCTGGTGTCGTCCAGCACATTGGACAGACTGGAGCTCTTCCTGGGTCTGAGAGGGGGAAAAGGCTTGTTGTGCTCCAGAGGGGAGGGTGTGCCAGTGGGAGTACCCGAGTCCCCCATGCCCGCCAGGTCCAAGTCAAACGGTGAAGTACCAAAGGGAGAAAGGGGCTGATAGTCTCTGCCTTCTTCATCAGGACGAGTTGATGTTATGTCCATTGCGTTTGACAGAGAAGAGGAGTGACTTTCCTGATCCACGGAGTCAAAGGATTTAAAATGGAGAGATCCAGTGAAGTTTTTAAGTCGTCCATCTCCACCACTTGGAGGCGACTGAGACAAATCAGAACACCCTTCAGAAATGTCCCGGTGTCCTCCTTCGTCCTCCTCTTCTTCATCCTCGATGTCTTGAGACGTACGGTAGGTGAGGAAGAGCTCTGCGTCCTCTATGACCAGTGCCTGGTCTTTGCGTAAAGGAGCGCGATAAGTGGGTTCAAACGAGCTGTGAGAGCTGGAGTTGTCGACGCTGGCCGCGCGAGACTCATATGACTCTTTCACATAAAGTTTGGTCAAAACATCCTGCCAACCTGGCTGCTTGGCAAGCTGCTTCACACAGTCCGAATTGGAGTGAATCATATGGAAGAGCTGAAATGAGAACATAAATGTCATTGACAAGAGATCAGATCAATCAGATTTTAGATTTTGACAATGAACATATCCTTTATAGTGTAACAGATACAAGAAGGATTTTGTATTTGAGTTTGTTAGGTAGATTATGCCAAAGATTAAACAAAACAATCCTTTATTAATTTGCTCTGTTTGAGACTTACCTTTCGACAAACATCTAACCTCACAGTAAGTTCAGCACGATGTGAAAGGCAAACCACAGCCAGAAGATCTCTATAGTTAGGAGTGGCATCTGTGATATAGAAACAAAATCAATATGGAATCATCTTAGAATAAATATGGCCAAAGCTGCTAATAAATAGGATAGTAAAACTGTGTTCTGCGACAATAGACAGGTTTACCTGTAGCGAGGACCTGCTCGTACAGACATCTCACTGAGGTCATAGTTACAGGGGAATCTTCAAGGCAATAAACGAGGCCCAGATAGCCAAAATCTCTGAGTTTAATCTTCTGCTTGTTGCGCTCAGAAATCCGTTCACTTTTAAGAATTTTATATAAAACCTTCAAAAAGTACAAAAATGAAATGAGTAAGTGTGTTTTTGTCCATGTTTAACCTTTACCAGTAGAAAAACATTTGTACCCTAAACACTCTTTCTTTTGCTTCGTCTCCAAAGTTGGGAGTGAGGAGTAGACAGTACAGCTGCTCCACTCCCCACTCCAGCAGGAAAGTCTGGACCTGCTCACGTGGAGGAGAGTCTTTAAATAAATCATACAACACGTCCAGTGCCCGAACCACCTGAACGAAAGGGATGCAAAATAAAAAATGTTTCTTAAGGTGAAGCACTTTAGAAATATCCTGTGAAAAGGTCGAACGATAAGGCAATTCATTAATCAAAGCTTATCTAGAAATACACAGAGATCAGAAACATGTGCACAACCTGCCGTTCCTCTCCGACAGTCAGAATGAAAGCAAGGAAGCTCTGGAGCTCCTCTTGTGTCGGGGACTTGAGGAAATCTTTGAGCAGCGCAAACAGAGATGTCTGTATGGTTTGCTTCTCATCTGACAGAGGGCTGCCATCTTTCTCCACACTACAAAGACACACATGTTCACTGTGGAGACAAAGGCCTGCATATATTCACAGCCTTTTTAAATGATACTTCAGTGATGCCGACCTGTAGTGGGTTCGAATGGTGTCCAGGATGTACTGTACTCCATATTTCCTCTTCATCCGCTGCTTGCCTTTGTTTATCACCGTTGACAAATACTGGACATGAGCTGTGGAAACAGAGAGAGAGTATATTTGGTAAATGTCAAGCCTTTCAGCGTGACATTTAATAATGCCACAGCAGGTCATAGTCAGCACAAAGGTGTTCATTAATTTGCATATAATATACTAGCATAGTACAAAACAAAGTGCAACATCAAATCTAGTTATCCTTTGAGTATCGTTGTGGTTGCTAGAATGTTTTAGTGTGTGTAAAATAGTAATTTAACACAATGCCACAGAGTCTTACCAAGACTAACAGCAAAGTGGCTTTTGGTCCAGATGCGGAAGTCGAAGAGCAGGTGTTGGTAGAGCTGCTGCAGCAGTGAGCTGTTGCCCTCAGTGAAGACCTGCTCCAGCAGCAGCTGACACGCCATTAAGACATTCATGTCCATCATGTTTCCTGGAACCTAAGAGAAATAAATGGGCAGTGTGGGCGTAAGAGACTGTAATGTGGATTTATATGTGGACCAGGCTCCACAAAGCCACTATTATTAGCAACACTTAGATGCTGATGAAGTGGTGCTCGCAGTTCAGTGAACAACATATGTTGCTATGCACTGTGTGTTTTCAAGACCTGTGTTTACAAGGCCACATTTGCTTTGCAAAAAGATTCAAAGTGCTCTTTAATGTCAACAAAAACGTCACCCTGAAAAGTGTAGTTCTCCTTAATCTTCTCCTTACTTGTTGCAAATCAGTTTGGTAGTATAATTATGATAAAAGTTTTTTTAGACTAAAAGTTTGTGCGCTCATACCCCCACAAGACGTCATTTTGAAAGTACCACAGCTGTTTGAATTAAGCCACATCGTCTCATTACAGTGATTATGCAGCAGTGCAGAATAGAAAAGGTCAAATGTTCTCAGTTAAATGTTAAATATTGAACTCCCGCTGGTTTGGACAGTGTCAGACTCACTTTGCTGAGCATGGCTCCAATGATGCTGGGCCCATGACACTGCAGCAGACAGTCCTGATTGACGGGGTGATGACGAATCAGGTTTTTCACCATCAACAAGAAGGCAGCGACACTGTTTCTCTCAAGACGTCCCTCTGAAAAATGGAGCAAAACAACTTCCTGAGTCAACCACAAACCAATTTAAATATTACAACCACAATATCACATCTCAGAATGAGTCACTTGGACATATCTCAGACATATTTTTGTAACAAAACATAGCGAAAAATTAAAGATTTGTGTAGCAGTTGACAATTTTGAAAGCGTTCACTAATACACATTTGACTGCTCACAGATTGAGCACTACTTTTCTATCATTATATTTGTCTTTATAATCTTAATGTGAAGTTTTGTAATGTTTGATGTGTGATTTTGTGTATTCACTTTTAAGAAGCCTTTTTGATATCTGGCAAAGGGACTACCAATTAAAATTGTATTAATTTCACTGCCCTATCTTCAGATCACTGTTCCCAAAACTAAACAAATAAAAATGTAGAAGTAAACATGAACACACCAGAGGACTTCTTTAGGGGCAGCAGAATTCCCGTGGGGCCCCTGGGTGAGGTCAGCTCTGGTCCGAGAAGGTCAGAAATCTCCTGGCCTCCATTGTAAGCCTGCTCAGCCTCACACACCTGCTCCAGCAGTGGCAGCACCACACCGATACCCCCCACCACATTCACAACGTCCTACCAGAGAACAGAGAACACAACACATGTTATCTGATGTAGAAATTAAACTGAAATTGTAAAGCAGAAACACAAATGACCTTGATGTCCCAGTTGACTACTTGATGACCCGTCAGCCTGCCGTCGTACTGGTGATTAGGCGCCAAATCTAGACATATTTGACCTTTGAATGCCTGTAGAAAAGAAATAACAATTTTAGTTTTGTAAAAAATAATTACAGTTCAAAATCTTTCTATAACTTGAATTCAAATTACATCACAATTCATTGAAACTGCGTGTGGCATAAAAGTTGAGATGGTGTGATTTTAGAGTTTAAATCCTAAATGTTTTCACCTGGTTTATGATTAATATTTCTGTAATTAATAGGGCTATTCAGAGGTGGGTAGTACTCTGTTATATTTACCTGAACAACTTATTGAATTTAACTTTTCAGATTAGTTTTCTGACGCCACTCTTTTATTTCTACCATACTTACGTAATATTTAGTTGGAAGTAACAGCATCCTTACTTAAGTAAACTTTTTTTGGTTACTCTTCCCAGTCCCGTATGGACAATGTAAAATGATTAGAACATTTGCTTTTTACACCTTACCTTCAGACATGATTTGGGTCTATTCTATGAAAATGCCATAATCTGTGCATTATTTTCTTTTTTGTCTTTCTGATTATATTAACTCATAAATCATACATAAAATTTTAAATACATTTCACGTCTGCAGCTGCACCTTTTTACACTTACTTGAGTAACTGGGGTGACTACTATTTACTTATACTTGAGTATTATTAGTACCCAAAAATTGTATGGTTCAAACTATACTATGTATACTATACTACTGCAATTCTAACATAAAATTCTACATTGTTTAGAACACAACCTATTTTCTAACTTGTCATAGCACTCATTCTTCACCTGGGGAGTGTAGTAGAGCAGAAGCTTGCTGTTGATCTCAGATAACTCTCCCTCTGCTTTGAATAGGGACACGTGATTTGGGCCTATGACGTAAAGCAAACAAAGAGGTTAGTCATGTAAAATGCAACATGTAACTCAAATCTCTGGCATTGTGCCCACCTGCGGCGTGTAGTGCCCTGGTCTGCGCTGGCTGCAGGGCTTCATAACAGATAAACGCCGTGCCCAAAAGTCCATCCAGGGAAGTAGGTGTCCCCCATTCTGTGTCCTGGAGCCCGGCTGGGATCGTGTGGACTGTAGCTTCACCCACGGCCCCCCTGGCAAACGAAGCAGGGAAAGACTGAGACCTGATGAGAGCCGGGCCGTGTGTGGGGAAGGCAAACTCAGCGGGAGGTGTAGAGGACAGGGGCAGAGTGGGAGAGGTGGTGGTGATAGTGGTCCGGTGGCCTGCAGACCCGATGCAGCAAGATGTAAAGGGCTACAAGAAGAAAGAAATGTGTGCATTTGTAAAGAGGATAAATCATTCAACTCATTCATTCATTCAAATCATGTCATTACCTCACTAAAAGAAGGAAATCTGAGCTGTGCAGTTTTACGATGCTCCCCATCAATATAGATCGTGACCAAGTTCTGGCCAAATGGGCGACGGCCAGAAATGTGGACTATGGCCACTGAATGCTGTTATTTAAAGGCAAATACATATATATATATATAAAATCACAAGGTGGTAATTTTTTATCACTTGGTTAGTGTTGATAAAAAAACAATAATCATATTACATTTATTTCTACTGAGAAACACACGGTCGTTAAAAGAAATTAAAGCAATTAAATGTGAACTATAATAATCAAGCTACATTTTAGCGGTAATCTTTATTCTGACTCACCCAACATGAGTCAGTCAGACGGCACTCTGGCAAAGCAACAGCCATGTATTCTTTCTTAGTGCACACAGCCACCACCAGCACGCCCTCCAGGGTGAAAAAGGCCTCCAGTCCAGTACCACTTGCTGTGAAGAAACTTTAAAGGAAAACATTTTAGGGGATTGCCTGCAGGCACACATAATACATACACATACACTAGTATTCACTTAATCTCTGCTCTCTTTGTTGTTTACCTGTAGAGCTGTTTCCTGCGGGGTCCTTTCCCAATTTCTTGTTGTGTTTGAGTGCCAGAGGAAGGGTAAGAGTTACGGTAGTTTGACTGTTCAGAGGGACTGTGCTGAAACTCCATATTGAGACAAAGCCAAGCGTGAAAAGCAAAGCCGTTTCCCGGCCAGCGCTGGACAGTGGGCACCATGATGCCTGCCATTGGAGGCGTAAGGTCGAAGTACTGGAGAGCGTGGTCCTGGCCCTCTCTGGCTGCCATCGCAGACAGTACCCTGATGATGCGAGTGCAGTACGGATGAGCCCGCCCACCCACTGCACCATTGTCCTGGTCCAACCGGAGCAGCCTGAGCAGCCCCTTCAGCTCCTCTGGTCTTAAACACAGAGAGCCCAGGTCCTGTAGAAGGCCCAGCAGGGCGTCTGCACACTGTCTGTCCAAACTCTGAGGCTGAGACAGGACCTGCAGCAAAGCCCCCACCATGCCGGCCTCCACAGCCACAGTTCGACAGGGCAACGTGCCCCCGCACACAGTGGCCAGCCACTGGGCTACAAGGAGCTGGAGGTCCCTCTGCCCCGACAGCTCCGGGAGCCACTGCAGGAGCAGCAGCAGAGGCTGGTCATTGCTGATGCCTAAATGATGGGCACTGGAATGCTCTCCCTCCACAGCCTGAAAAACACAGTCAGGAAGTGTTAGGATAAGGCTTTATCCTAAATGTGAAATGTGATAATATTTGCCCCTATAAGTGGGCCAATAAGCACTGTACCATGTTCATGAGCTCCTGCAGCAGGCGCTTGGTGGGCGGGCCTTGACTTTTCAGAACGTCAAATAGCTGGGAGTAACCAATCCTCTCTTTGAACACCTCCTGTGAGGGACAAGACAGAAATAGGCTGGAGAAAGCAGTACCATGGGGGATAGAGCAGTAGCTGGCACACTTCCATCAGCTGGAAACCAGCACAATAAGATTTCCGATCTACAAGGAAACTGCTTTCCTAATCAGGCAGTGAAAATGGAATTGCATGCATCAACATGCAATCAACTGATATGTTTTCAGACTACTTTTAAAAATACATATGCTCTCTTACCTTAGCAGAGGGAGACTGGCTCATTATTGCAGTGAGGACTCCTAAGGCATGCACGGTAATACTGTCAGAAGCTTTTTCCAAAACCTATATTCAAATGAAAAGGCAAATATAACAATGGTGTTACGTCATTGCACTGTGGGCTTGTTCTTGTGCAGAACACGTGAACTATTCAACAATGTCATAAATTTAAGTGTAATGCCTTTTCCAATTTCACACCATAACTGTGAATGCCAAACAAACTAAAACACTGCCACACAGTCACAATAATTGTTTGTTGATTATAGATTGGAGAAAACATGCAAAAACCTAAAGCTGAACCAAAAAGAGAAATAACAAGAAAAGACAAAATAAGGCAATCACCAAATTAGAAAATATCAAATGCATGACAAGGTCTCAACACCAAACAGAGACAAAAAAACAGAACAAAACATGTGAACAAGCTTTGCCAACCACCATCTCATGCACAGCAAAAACATTAACCCAGTGCTGTCAACAGGGAATTCAGCCAAACAGCAAGAATACGTTTGTGCATGTACCATAGATATGAGTCGAGTAGATAAAATAGTTTATGCTACATTCTTGTGGTCCTTGGATCCTCTTTCTTTTTTTTACCTTTTATGTATTTCCATGACTGTAACTCTCTTATGATTAACACAGCTCATTACAGACTCCCATAATCTAAAGGGTGATAATTTACATTACAAAGATGATTGACAATATTGTGGTTAGAGAATACGTGTATTTTAAACAAATATGATATCATATTTATATTTATATATTTTTGCTAATTATGAACTGAGCAAATATTCACACAAATGTTTCCGCCAGAGAAAACATTCACTTAAGATTGCACCATCATCACTTTATAGGGATGTGAGTATCAGTATCGATACACCAATACTTACTCAGTAGAAATACAATATGAGTATCTATGAGTATCTATACTGCAAACATCGATACTATTTAATATACTGTATGTACTTTTAAGATTAGGTATCAATTTGTTGAGACCATTTCTTCTTGTTATGTGTCAAACAAATTTGAACTAGCAACAGATTAGATAGATCTGTGTCAAAATAATTGCCCTAAAAGAACTTAATAACTCAATATTAAAATGGCGGTATCGTCCATCCCTATTACATTACGTTAATCTCAAAAGACCTAAACTAAACCTCAACAAGTCTGTGACTGTCTGAATGGATAAAGGGCCATTATGCGATGGGGCTACTGCCTTTAGAGTAGACTTCCTGCTTTAAGTTTCCCGTTACCAAAAGAAGAGGGGGCTGAATTTCCTGCTGACAGATTTGTTTGTCACCATCCTGAAGTACCTGGTCCACTTCGACCTCTGTGAGCAAGCGTGTGGCGAGGTCACACTCAACCTTATGCTCCAACCTGCTGCTTTGAAACAACTGCAGGCCACAAGTACGCGGACACCAGCAAGCACAAACACAGACACAATTAGACATGAGATGATCCCAGGAGGCAGTGGGCTTCAAATTTATCAACATTGCAAACATTGAGAAAATTGTTCAGTATGTCAAAAATCTGGCGAGATGTGGTTGATTGTCAGAAAAAGCAGCATACAAGGCAAAAAAGCACATAAGATGGACAGGGCTCTGACCTTGCTGTTTTGAATCAGCCTGAGGATATGTTCAAAGCAGTTATTGTTTAAGAAGACAGCCTGCAGAACGGGTCTGTCGGAGCACTGCAGGATCTCAGGGATAGCAGCTGAAAGACACAAGTGACAAGTGTTAAACTCTGACAGCCAGACATAAAAACTGTCTCATTAGACAAAAGTAATGTTTAGTGTTTCCCATATATTTAAAAAACTTTGATGACCCATAGTATAAAAACAAGCTGAACAGTGAACAGGTGCAGGGATTCAAATTTTAGTTGTATTGTGTTGTAGTTGAAGAACCAACCCATCAGTATACCCATGTGTGATGAGTGTGCGAGTAAGAAAGGCATGAAATGTGTAGTGTAAGTGGAGGATGGGGCTGAACAGTTTTACAATGTCTGGTCCAAGAGCAGCATAATTTGTATTGTAAATGAAATGTACTTTTAGATTCTGTTAAAATTGTTACATCAACCTCTCAAGGGCCACCACAGGCTATTATACTGTAGGTTATTACAGGTTTAATTGACAATTTCTTGCTGCAACCTTGTACAAGTTATCCTTTGTGTTTGTTCAGTTTTTATTGTACACTGTGCATGTATAAATGAAAACATACCATATAATTTATCATTGACTAGGGGCTTTAGGTTTACTCTGTAATGTATTAAAAAATATTCATTTTAAAAACACTGGATGTTGTGTGATGAGTCTGAAAACATACTAAGCATTTGGCTCTGCAGTGACACCAGGTTCTCCTCCCAGCTCTCTCGGTCCTGCTCGTCACTGCACAGCGGGCGGTTCCAGTTGAGCAAGAGAAAGTAGCTCTGGAGCATGGTCTTAATATCGACGAGGCGCTCTGAGGGACTGCTCGCGTGCAGCAGGTGGATCATGGAGGTCAGCGTCTGCAGTGTCAGTCGTGGTAACGCTGCATCCTTCCCCTCGCCTGGAGTCCGGCAACACCAGTCTCTTAGAACAGAGAACAGGTTCTCCACGGCCTGAAGGCTGATGGTCAGGAGGCCATTTTTCTGAAATAAACAAACAGGTAATGTAATTTAAATATTCCTTACTTTAAAATGTATCATATATTTTTTTTAAAAAGAGTAGATGTATACATCATGACTCATTTTCATTGGTAACAGAGAAAGTCTGATGATGAATGATACTGTTGTTTCTGCATATATGTTACTCACTTGTTATGTTATCTATTTAGTTGCAAAGTTGTCTTTCAGCTATATATTGCTATAAAGTAATTTTTGGACTAAGTCTAGGTAAACGGGACAAATGATGGTACCTTCCCTCCGCTGATGACAGCTCCCTGGAGATGAACCAATCGCAGAGTAAGGAGCTGTGGGATCTCTTTACTGTTCTGTAGGCTCTCTGTACACAAACATTCAAGACACAGACACATCAGTATCAAGGCTTCACAGAAGTCTCTTTTGTTGAGACCAATACAAAGTAAAATGTTCGCACATTAGATTTCCCCTGCTGCCATTCACATCTACGTCACACGAAAGCCTAAGCCTTTGTAATTGAAGAGGCATTACACAATTAGTCGCTTGCATTGTCCAATTAACACATTCTATTAAGCATTAAAATTTAATCTCTCTCAAATTTCAGGCAAACACAGACTTGCTCATTCTGGGGTTTACCTTGGGGCTTTACGGATTAGCGCTTACTTATCAAATGTGTTCATGTAATTGCAAATTCTTGGACTCTGCGCATGAACCTGATAATTAGGTGATATAATGATGTAGTTTGCGGCAAATGGAAAAAGAGTAGTGTACTTTGGGTCAGTATTAAAGACAGAGAAAAATAATGGGGGTGTTTTTGTGGTGTGCAGAAACCAGAAAGACTTCCTCTTCCTCACCATGGAACAGCGCAGGCAGCTCCTCTGGTAAAGACAGTGGGGAGAACTTATACTTATTCCTCTCAAGCGCGCTCACCTCCTCCCTGCAACATAAAGATTCTTCTCAATACTCAAATTTAAGCTATTTTAAATAAGCTGTAAAATGCACAGATGAGTTTAGGTTTATGGAATCTTACACCAACTTTAAGTAATCAAATGTAGTTAAAAGTACTTTACTACAGTGACTTACTGCGTGCAGTGACAAATCACAGACCTTCTTTGAGTAAATATTTGGTAAAAATGTGCCTCAAGAAAACAGTAAGTAAAAATAATTTTTGTGAGTCAAATGTTGATATAGCAGTAGGTGTGTTGATATAGCAGTAGGTGTAATTGTTGATAAAACCATTATGTTCAAAGTAATAGTGGATACTAAGAAGGCAGAAGTACAGTTTCTATTTTATTTACATAGCTAGTAATATTTACTTCCAGATAATATACAATAATTACGTTATAATTGTGTAAACACTAATAGCTTTTAATATTAACAATTGGCTTCTGTGTCCTCAGCTGTGTCAATGGAGCTCAACAGTCCCGCCCACTTCGATTGTGGTTCTGGAGGTAAATTTTTAAAAAATTCAAATGTCAAGAGTTTAAGGGCACGGCGGAGATTAACCAGGTTTGTGCTACTAATGTTCATAACGCTGTTGCATTCAGTCCAAAAATATATAAAATAAAAACTTTAAATTCTGGGAAAAGTTTTAATAACTTTGTGATTTATGAGGTTTCAGAAACAATTTTCAAATAAAATCATACATTTTATTGTCATTAGTTACTACATAGCTGATTCGCCCCCAGCAAGATTTCAAAACATTTTTTTAAAAGTCTATGGGAAAAATGAATGGGAAATATATATCCATAACCAAGAGGTGGCGCTCACTGTTTTTTCACAGCTAGAATTAGGAACCCAACTGACACTGTGCAGGCAACTCTGGAAATGTTCCCTAACCCTTTAAGATTTGGAGACATCGCCGCCTCATGACCAAGTGTTAATGTTTCCCTCAGTGTGGAACTAAATGGTTATCTTTGTTGTTCCACAGTAAAAGCAGGACTCACCCGGACAAGCGTCTCCTCCAGGTCTGATAAGGGTCAAACAGGCTCTCACACAACACCAGCCCATACTGCACCACCAACTGCAGAGAGTCCAGCTCCCCTTGGCCTTTCTTTATCTGATCAAGGACAAAAACACACTTCACAGTTTAATGGGAAGGGTTTTTTGGTTTTTCATTGCATGTTGAAACCCATCTTGGTCACCTCTTGGACATCAATGCATATTTAACAACCTTAAGAAGATGTGACAAGTTCAATAATTCCTCTGACAGTGCTATTCAGAAATGTGTGGGATGAAATAGAACTGTGTACTTCCTTAATCTATTTATATTGAGGCAATTTCAATTTAGGGCTGGAACAATTAGTCATAATTGTTAACGGTACAAAACAGTACCTGTTAAGACATTGTATAACAACGACAACAGCATAATTAAATTAAAAAAGGAGAAATAGTTTCAGATTTTTATCAAGAATACACTTAATTTGTAAATATCATCTATCTAGATGTCATATTTAGATTTTTTTGGGGGTGAAAATACATTTTACATGTCTCGATGTATAATAAAGATAATCGTTTGATTAGTCGAAATAATAGTTAGTTATAGCACAAATGTACTTATATGCCAAAAAATAAAGGAGCTGATTGGATTTAGAGGGTTTCCAGAGATTCCTCGAAGATGGAGGCATCATGTTAGAGTAAGAGGAGTTAAGTAAAGTGAATAAGCTAAGTGAAGCGAATAACAGAAAAACAGCATAAACAAATAGATTAGTCAAACGTGTGAATGCACTTACATAAAATAATTCAACATGATTCACTCAGATTCCTCTACCTCCATTTTGACATATATTCTTTTTATATACCCTCACCATTTCCCCTTTACTGAAATGTACTTACATTTTACGAACATTAATGAGCAAAATAAGGAAGATTTGGTTTTGTTCCTCTGAGACCCAAAGCGAAATCATATCAATATCACAACCCATTGTTTCAAGTCAAAGACAAATTGTAGAAACCTGTATTTCTGCGTCGTTATATTGTAGATGATTCTTAAGGACGCAACAGTTAAAGCATTCCTCTTCACAGAATAGAGGTTCAGCCACACACCCTTTGCTCTTTTCACCTAAACTCGTTCTGTCACTTCTGCATATACGTAGACGATACACACTATATTTTAAGCAGGATCAATTCTCAGAGATTTCTTCTGCTGCACAGGACACTAAATCTGCCCTGTCGAAATGATGGAGTGGACAAGCAGCGCAGCCAAGTCCAACCATAAATAAAGAGAGTGCTCTGTTTGAATAATACTTAAACCTCACTAGTAACACAGTACCTGGTGCAAACAGAAATCCAAAAGCTTGATGGTTTCAAAAACAAAACCAGGGGTCTTCTCGGTGTCAATGTTCTCCATATTCCTGCAAGCAAAAGAAGGAAATCGTTTAGTTCAAAGTTTTAAACAAGCACTATTTATATTTGTATGATTATTTCAGTCAAAAAAAGCCAAGTGTCCAGTTCAGACAAATCGTATGCCTATTTTTAAACCTTGGCTAAGTGAACTTTTTTACTTACAAATCATTCAAATTTGATTAATCACACCGCCCTACTTAAGTCAGTGGCTATCAATAATTTTTACAACGGTACAAACTCGGGAAATGTATAACTTCCAATGAAACACAGAGACTAAACTTGACAAAAATAGATCTAACCCCGGCAGAGGTGGGTAGAGTAGCCAAAAATTTTACTCAAGTAAGAGTAAAGGTACTGCAAAATAATATAATAATATAGATAAAAATAATAATATAAGTAGTGGTACCGTCCAAGAAATTACTCATGTAAGAGTAAACATCTGAATTATACTTTAAAAGTGTATGTAATTTGAAAGTAAAAAACAATAAATAATGCGCAAAATCTGGTACTTTAAAAGGATAGACAATAATTAGACAAACTAAATCATATTTGGAGGAGCAGTGCAAAAAACACAAATGTTTAAATGATTTAATATAAAGTTTTTGTCACTTGTAGACTTACTCACACTGGGAAGAGTAACCAAAAAACAAAAAGTATTAATCAAGTAGTCCAAAAAAATCTTCAAAAGGTTACTCAAGTAAATATAAGTACAACCCACCACTGAAACCCAGGCTTTTACAAGTAGGTCTGAATAGGATATGAACAAGTACAAAACTAGGACCAAACCAGGTCTAAACCAGGTCTTGTCCAGGTCTAAAGCAGGACTAAGCTGACAGGATCAGCTCTGAATTACCGCTGTTTAAGAAGCTCTGATCTAAGTAATTACAGGATGGATTAGGATTGGAGTTTGATGGTATTGATCCAACTGGTGGGTGGGCCTCACCTGCACACGATGATGAAGAACTTGATGAGGAGCAGCGGGTGTGGCGTGCCGCTGTTCTGGTCGGACGCGTGCGAGAGGTGCAATGCGCTGTGCCATAACTGGGTGCTGAGGAAGACCAGGACCTCTCTGGGGAGCAGGGGCACCTCCGAGCTGCTCTCCTCCAGCCTGCAGCAAGACGAGCGTGGGAGGAAAGGAAAGGAACCAGAGTACAGTGAGATGAAGTCTGGATTCTCAAATAAAGTACTGTCAGTGCATTTTGTGTGTAAAACAACTCACCTCCGAGGCTCCAAAGACTCCACATCGATGAGCCGTTCAAACGACGACACAAATGCTTCAAGCCACTGCTGCAGATAACTTACATCTTTCTGTGGTAGAACAAGAAGGAAAATGATTAGTGTGGGTAAAGAGAAGACATTTTGCTAGATTTTTCTGGTCTTAAATAAATAAATACATACATAGATTATTATTATTATATATTTGTTTATTGTAAGCTGCTGTTCAAAACTGCAGAACGGAGTCCCAACTGCTGGCCCAACCTCAGTTTCTATTTTTGGTAAATGCCTACTCAACATTTTTGAATTTTATGTGTATGACTCGAGGGGACTCCACATAGATGCACCACATTCGGACAAATTGTGCTCTCTAACTGTTGGACTAGCCTTCCTCTGACAATAAGAGAATGTGCATCACGGTCCACTTTCAAACAGCACCTTAAACTGTCTTTGCTATAATGTGGTATATTTACACTGTAATTTAATATTTAATTAATAAATAAATACATGTGTACATTTTCAAAGATAGGTGATGGCTGCAAACAAAATTGCAAACAAAAATGTTCACCACACTTGGGCCTCAAAAGCAGTAAAACAGACGATACAAAAACATGCATGAATCAGTTAAGTACAACTCTGAGTAAGATTATGATTATAGAGAAAGAAACCATTGTATCACGGTTACAAGCTCATAAAAGTCAACTTTGCACATGCCCACACTTCAATATATCTGTGACGTGACTATTTGTGGTGCTCTATCATTTCACCATCGCAAGCTGAAGATGGCATTGACTAAACCTTTTGACCTGTTTTTGAAACAGGATGTTGCACGGAGATGCATCTCACAGAAGAACATATTAGTCAATTATTTCCTTTTACAATACGCAGAGATAAGAAGAGCATTTTATGAATTATTATTGGGCATCATAATACCACAATTAACGACAATCATTAGCAACTATAATTTACTGTTTGAGAAGGGACTTGCTTAGTATGTTGTTTATAAACGGCGGTGTTATCTCAGTGTAAATCAGCACAACACATCCTGTCTGTGTGATCTAACATCAAACTAAGAAGCACAACCTAAACACTGCTCTGAGGATCTGAAACGTCCACTTCTCTGTCACATTTAATGGACACGAGGTTGTGACACGCCCATGAAGAGAGAAAACTAAAATGTGTCAAAATCCAAGTTACTAAACAGACAAAGAAATGTTCCGGTGCAGTGTTGGCCCATCATCAGGTGGTGGTGATTGTTTCAGAGCTTCTCCAAAATGAGCCGTTTTAAGTCAACTGACTCACAACTGTACACAAATGTACCAGACACTTCCTTCTGAAGTAAGGGTGGGCGATATTGATATTTTTTGGAGTCTCCCGATGATGATAGTCAGATGATATTATGTCATTCCAACAGAAATGTGTTGAAACATGCCTTTAAACATAGTGGTTGAGAACTTGAGATTTAATTGTCAGACAAATAGGAAATGTCTGTAAAAAATAATCACAAAATAATCATCTTATGCTCTTATTTGAAAGTTTACAACATAACTCGTTTGTAGCAGTTTTTTTACTATAAATTATATACTCAGTATTCAAAATTTGCATATATTCAAAACAGTCAACAAGCAAACCCAGTACAGTCAATAAAGCACAGGAGGCAACTGCAGAAGATTAGTGAACATAATGTGACTTTTCTGTTTTGCCTGGAATGGTTCAGAGTATGACATTAAAGTTATCTTGCATTTTCTCAATTACAGGTGGTTTTATTGTTGAAAAATCCACCAAAAGTGAACACAGAACAGTATGGGTTATATATCAAATGGAGCAAATAACATATTCCTTAAGGATACAAAACCCCACAGTTATAAAGTGCTGGAATCCTGTTTTGCCTTTGTTGATACAATGAGATGTGGCCTGGAGTTTCTCTCAAGTCTGATGTAACAGACTTGAATGAGAGAGGAGCATTTAATTTGGATTTCTCTATCACAATTTCCCTATTGTTTTTACGGTTACAAACTGGGCCTGGAGAGAAAATCAATGTGAAACGTATGTGTGCTGATGTAATTTGTTGTTTCATTGTTGAAAAATAAAATAAAAATGAAGTTCTAAAAAAACTTAAACTTTGAAAACTGCATCCTTACTGTGAGCACACAAACATGACAAACTTTAATGCCATATTGTGGAACCTTCAGCAATAACATCTCCATGGAGACTAGCAGGTGACAGGCCACCATCAGAGAAATTACATAGTGCACCAATGTAGCCTAGATAAATGTGGAGTAGCACATTTACATTTATACATGTTAATATCAACTGAAATGGGCAATAAATGGTACAAGATAATACTGCAGTTGTTGTTTTTAAGATGCAAAAAGTGTAGAGTAAATAATCTATAATAAGAAAACTGCAAAGAGCTGCAAAGATCAGATGGAAAAAAAACAAAAACTTGCAATGTAAAGTGATATTACGGCATTTTCTGTGTGATCAGTTTACATTTTTGACAGATTGCAAAAACGATTTAACTGAACATCAGGAGAATCCAAAAGAATGTCAATCGTTTTTGTCATGGCCCACCCCTAACATCAACAATACAAAAGAGGACAACAACAACCAACTCTCAGACCCCCATGTGCAGATCAGTATTACAATGATATGGTCACATACCCAGTGGCTTTGCTCTATGAGCCAGTCCATCTCTCATGGTATAAGAGGAGCAGAGCCCAGGTCCGTCCACAGAGAACCCTCATCAGCTGCACATTTGTCCTGTACTCTTCGCCAGCAGCAGCATTGTCTGCCACTGAGCTCTAACGACGCACAGAGGAACCAGGAAATGACATTTCACTTTAACCAAAGCCTATTTCCTCCAAGCATTTCAAAGCCCTTCCTCTTCAGACTCTGCTCCTGTTGTCTTCATCTCGAACCACTGAGGCCTTTACTTCCCACAGTAATAACCCTAGTATCCTGCAGACGGATAAAAGATCAATCCACGGTTGTGTCTGATTTAGATATTTACCAGCAAAAGATTGTAGTAAAGTATGAGGAGCAGTATAAACACATGGGCAAGAGGGGATTTTAAAGGAGGGCTATGTAGAATTTGTGACCTAGTTCAAATATCATAAACGTGACCCATCTGTGTCTCCCTCAGATATATTGAAATCAAAGCTTTTACTGATAACAAGTGTAAGGTTGGTTTGTTCTTATTTACAAAAAGATTGTAGTTGTTTATGTTGAAGTTGTTTATGTTGTGTTTTGATTCTCAAGAACATTGTCCAATAAGAAAGCAGAATGAGCCTCTCTTTGGTGTAACAAGTATCAATGATCATTTCCAGTGTGTGCGTCCTCTTTCTGATTGGTCACTACCTAAAGCCCAGCACCTGCACCAATAATGGATCCGTGCTGGTGCAGCCTTTGCAGCTCAATGAGCATGGGATTATGAAGGTTCTCGGCTGAACATGAGGCATGTTTTGTTCATAAGAATGAGCAAAACATGTGTCCTCAATGCATCTTAAATCTCTCGCAACCAAGATCACGTGTGACTGTATGCCTTTTTTAAACCCATAAGAGCGCAGACCACCCTTCATATAAGTGTCCTCCTGTGTTTAAAATTTAAAATTGTATTTAATTTTTTTTCTGATGTACTATTGCAGAGTCTTATTTTGCTTCTAACTATTCAATTCTTGGCAGTTACTGCGAATGGGAAATGAGATTTGATAATGAGAAGTAAAGCGCACAACAAGTTCCCATTAAAAAAGTTTTTTGAGCCACCTGTGGAGCTCGTGAAACTGTTCTAAATGCATAAGAATAACAGTAAATAAAAGTTACACTACACTACACTTCACCAGCTAATTCTACAGTAACAAGTGAATTGTGTGTTTGTCGTGAGCCCAGCAGCTGTGCAGCTCTGATCAGCATTCAGCTGAGCTCTGCTCCTGCACAAGTGGAAGAAGCACACAGCTCTCCTGAGGCTCGTGTGGTAAACACTGCCACAAGGGGACTGAGTCATCACAGGACTCAAACCTCCAAGGAACTCGTAGTCAGAGAAGACTAATGTGGTTGCACGTCCCCAGCATTAGAGAGTATTATAATGAAATGACTCCAAACGATGGGGTCCAGCTCGTTTCAGAAGCTAAAGATGACATAGTTCCTCCTTAAACACACAGGAGTTTCACAGCTGTGTGAAAGTGAACGGCTGACAGTTGGTTGTTAGTGTGGACTGTTGCCATTGATACAAGCACTAATTAATCCCAACAGTGTCTCTACATAATGACCATTATTTTCATTCTGCGGATCATGCACTTGATCAATGCTCTTTGGGGGTGAATCATTTCTTTTTTGATTGTATCTAAAACCAGAAAACAAACAAAACAACAAAATAACACGCAATAAACAGCAGAATGATTGTTTCTATTATGTTGACAACAAAAACTAGAAAACTATAGAGATTTCCTCTTTTCATTAATGGCCGTTGTATTCCTGCAGACGTGGATGAACCTTAAATCTCCAGGCATACAATACACACACCTTTATACACTGAGGCGTGAAATCAGGTTTTTCTGCCATGTGTCCTGAAGAGATCATGGGCCACATTAGCTGCTCTCAGACACGGGCCGACACGTCGGGAGCCTTCACTGAGATTACATCACACATAGGTCTGTGCCTGTCAGGCATTAACATTTTACATTGCCCTGAGAAGTATCTTCTGATAAGATATGAGCTCTGAAACTTTGCCAGTGACGCTGGTCTGAGCTTCAGGAGATGAAAGACAAGGCGTGTGCTTACTATTGTGTCAGGGTCTTAAATATGCTTAACTCAGCCCACTGTCAAAACAGAGATTTAGAGTCGACAAGGATAAAAAGATGTGCAAACACAAAGCCAACAATCATCTGTTTTATCAATGTCAAGCCTCTCATCACAAACCTCACATAAATTACATGGTATAAATGCACTTTCTGAACTGTCAAAACGGTTTTATCCACCACAGAGGAGTCACAGGCCTGAGCTGGAGGGGCTCAGCTGATCTACAAGTTTTTGCAGCAGCGATGTGATTTCTTGCACAATCAGAGGAAACTGAATGTCTTTATCACAAACAAGACTGAGCAAGTTCTGCCTCTTATTGTTAATCACAGCTGAGAGATCACAACCCAATGTGAAAATAAAACATTAAATAATTATATTAGTTTTTGGTGATTTTGACCATGTGAATTAGCAACGGATGTTCTATAAGTTTTATCGGAAAATTTTAAACCAATATTAAATATTGGGTGTAACTGCTATGACTCAAAGACAGGTTTTGCATCACTAATAAAATAAAAGCTTTTTCTTTTCAGAGCATCATGTGTGGTATTTAAAGCTTTGTGGGAGGGGTTACATGAGATCAGCAGAGTGAAAATGTCATAAATATAAAAGACAGATTGGACTTGAGTTGACAAACAGGTGGACAACAAAAACACAGCATCAGCCGCTGTTTGAAAGGTTATAGGAGAGGCTGCGGAGTATTGTTCTCTGAAGTGGTTGCCTGTCTGTAACCTATTGTGTCTCTCTGAGTCACACAGGCGGTGACGTTTAAAAGGCACTTAAGTATTCAGATAAATGAGATATTCAATATATCTTATGCTACTGTTATAACTATTAACAGGACTGTTGCAGCTCCTTTGGGTTTGTCAGAAATGTAGCATGACCGGGAGCCGCAGAGTGATCACCATCATTGGCAAAAGCCCAAAGGAGAAGCCAAAGGGTGGATTAGAAACACACTTCCTCTGAAAGCAGCCCTCACTGAGACCACAATGACCACTTTGATATTAAAAGCTGCAGGAACTCCTCAGGAGTCAGGACATTGTCAGTGAACAAGTTATTAAATAAGAAAAGAAAACAAACAAATGCAACAAAAACCTGCAACGCTGGAAAGAAGCCCATTGTCTCCAGGCAAAGAACAAATGACTAAAACTGGATTAAAATTAAATAAAACATGTAAATATCCTCTCTCTGCTGACTTATTAATACTTAATTACTAACTAGTGCTTTGGGGACAACACTCAGACCTACAGGAACAACAATCGACAATATTATACAATGTCAAAAGGTAATAATAACACTTAAGACATTAAAATGAATAGTTTGCATATAAAGTGCATGCTAACAGGAACAGGAAGTAGCCTAGCTAAACTTCAGTACACCTGCATCACAGGTAGCCTTTGCCTTCATTAAAACACACTTTTAAAACTAACAAGGATCATATCAATACGCTGTTAACCATATCCTGTGTATAAACATGCTTTGCAGCATTTTAATTTGACATACAGCCGATACTTTGTTTGCAGCCACTATGTAAATAAAACAACAAAACAGTCTACTTCCTCATATTACCGTGTGCTATCATCAGCCAGTGACACTATATTGTGACCAGAAGAGCGGCAAAAGAAAGCCTGAATGTGTGGTTATTGTTAATAATATTGTAGTAAACGAAAGACACCGGTGTCAAATGACCGGCTCCAACAACAGGTGTCAGCGGCGCTCACCTTTGTGTAGTACAACATCCACAGCTCGTACAGTCGCTCCTTCGATGCCATCCCGCTGCCCTTGTGATTGCTCATTGCTGCCTCTTTCTTTTAAAACATAATTCAATCGTTATAACCAATACTTAGCCGCTGGAGCTGTGTCAAGTTGTTTCCCAAAGACCGGAGGATCCGTCATCGCGCTCTTTTGAACCATCGCTGCGAAGCCAAAGGCGCACGCAATTACGCATAAGCTTTTCGATCTGTCCGTGCAAAGTTAGCAAAGTGGCATTAGATTGCAAAACATAACGTGGTGCCTAGTCAAAGAAATCGCCGAATATCCTACGAGGAACCATGGAAATGCGTGTCAGGAGGAACACCCATGTCCGTAACGAAGGCGAGGTTGTTGTAGCTGTATGAATCCTGTTGGAGAGAGAGTTCCCACGGAAGCGACACATGCCACAAGCTCCACAGAGAAAATGACAGCGCAACACGCACCGACCCACTCCAGTGTCACATTCTCCAACAAGCAGTGAAAAAATGGGTTAAGAATGAAGTGTCATGCACCCAGGTAGACTGCTACTCTTAAAGACACACGCACACGTTGTCGGGGATAATACAACGAGGAACAATCAGGCAGGTATATCAGGTTTAAGGGCTGGGATAGGTCCAGCGATTAACATTTTCATTGTCAAGATTCATGTTGAATGTTGCTGATGCTGTCTGCTCAACAGTATATGACAAGGAGGCAGTAGGATATCACAGTTACAGGTGGTACAGGTGACAGAGGGATAATATTCCTGATCACTTGGTTATTGCTCGGTTTCAGATGACATCACAGCCTTCTGGGGGAATAATATTTAATATTAATGGGGGGCACCTAATGTGAATATTGTTGAAATGTTGTTTTTGTTGTAATACAGCAAGTTTTGGGTGTAGTTACTGATAGAGATCATCAGGTTGAAACTGTGTGAACTTGCTGTTTGAAAACGTTATGCCAAAGTTCAGGGTAATGAATGGGGAAAAGAAAAACTGTCTCTTGCCCCACATCTGGTGTGACATCTTCACATAAGCCACTAATCTGTTTGAATCCAGCTTTTTCAGTTGATGCTGTTGGTATTTTTGGGCATGGCACTTAAAGGTGCTCTATAGGTTTTCTAGTTGAGGGTCTGTCACCTGATTTACTTATTAAATTGTTTTTGCTTTGCCTGGGAGATTCCACAGTATGACATAAACTCATATATCGACACTTTATTCAATTAAAGATGTTTTGATTGCACAGCATAGTGCCCCTTTAAACAATATTCATCTGAACCATTTAGCCTAAATAGATTAAATAGCCTCTGAAATTGCATGGGTACACATTGAACTTAAATATGGACAAATTTACCAGATATTAGGACAAGTGGGACAAATATATAGTTTTTTGTTTACTAGTTTATTATTTGGCAACTCTTTTTCCTTTTTGTTTTGTCACCTACTCTCTGAACTGGTTCTGTTTGTTTGTATTCATAAAATTAAAATTAAAGAAATTAAAATGCATGGGTAATTTATCATTTTAAAGAGAGAGCACACCCTAACCTAAACGTATTAATCTATTTGGAAACATTTAAATGTGATAGCATGTACCCTAATAGAATAATAATGATAATACATTATGCAAATTAATAAAGTTTCCAGAAAGTAATTTAGTTTGGCATGGAATGTAAGCATACTCTCCTTTTATATTAATGTTGAAGTGAATCACTCTGCCCTCTTCCCTATTTTACTATTCACTCATTTGTTTACATGGGTGGGGCCTGTTGGATGTGTATAACTCTCAGCTACTTGGCTCGGTACCTTTCAATATTTGAACAATCCTTTTTTTGGATACCTATTTCTGTAGTAATCATTATCCAGAACCTCAAAACGGAATAGTGTTCATAACTCCATTTAATACAGAGTATTTGTTGCCATGATTCATTTTTGGTGGCACTGCAATTTTATGCAGGGCCAGTCAGCTCATGTTGTAAAAAAAAACAGAAAACAATTTGATACCTGGTCGAAGGTGGTCACATACTAAAGGAATATGAATAAAGTATTTTACTGGTGTTTTTAACTGTTTCTTATTGAATTGTGATGTTTCTTCTCACAATAATTGTAACACTAAAGCTGAGTAGAAAAATGTTGATTTAGTTTTTAATCCCACATCAATTGGCCTGGTGGTGTCACCTTCTTGTCTCCAAAGCTGTCCAAAGCTCCACTGATTTGAAAACAGTTTCTTTCCCATAGCCAGAATCTAAGTCCATCCCTGATGTAAACGGTTTATTTACCTGTATTGTGTGTTGTATATGTATTGTCTGCTGTTTTTTTCTGTAGCTGACACAGTAGATATGAGCATTTTGTGCTGTACTCTAAACACATTCCACAAATATGTTGTGGGGTCATTCATAAATTAGTCTCATTCTGAGTCTAGATATGTTTAATGCCTTACTGTGAAACATTCTTGGCAAAGAAAAAACATCTCTATGGAGAGACCAGAAAAGTTAAATAGTGCAAATAGGGTGAAAAAAGTGAAAACATGAACTCTCATCATAGTACACCTCTTAACTACAAACTTGATCTCAAACTTTGGACACACAGTTGGGTCACAGTCCAAGTGTTGATCATTATTGATACTACTGTAAGGCCGAGGAAGCTGGGTTGCCATAGTGACGGCCTACATACCTCGACATTGTGACCTGATTATTAGTGTATGGCCTATAGACGTGGACCACACAACCTATAGACTTAGACTTCAACTTGGAGTTTTCGAGCCTGTGTGACTGTGGCCAGGGTGAAAGTCTGCAGGGGTGCAAAATAGAAAAAGGGGGGCATGCATCCTCATTAAAATGTTTTGAAAAGCATGAACTGCACTTAAAAGCACTTTATTGAAACAGACAACTTTACGCCTACTATATTTTGTATTTTATATTTTGAAACACGCATCAATCAGCTTGTTCTGGAACTGCACCTCTGAATATACTAAGCGGTTTTGTTTTTCATTCCTTTTTTGCAAAAACAGCTAGTATTTTTAAAATACCATCTTCAACACATATAGGCCTATTATTAAAATTAGTGGATTTGCACAAGAAAGAATATAATAATATTTGTATTGAATTAAAATAGATTTGTGCTTGACAAAGAGTAAATTGTAAGCATAAAAAAAAAATTCTAATGCCAATTTTCTGTTTTTGCAAAAGAAATATTAATGTGTATTTAGTTAAAACCACCTAATTCAATCTAAGTTTGTTGTTTTTTATCCACACATGCATGAATTAATATTTCAATTCAGGATGTGGTCTGTAAGCTAAATTTCTTTCTTTTTAAGTGTCCTATTCTTACGCATACTAACTGACATATTTTAAACCATATATTTAATCAAAAGAGCAATTCTCATTAAATAATTAGCATGTATAGTAACATGTCTATATCATGTATCTATAATATAGCCTTGTTATATGGATTTATTATACTCCCATAGCCCATATGAAATTATTAACATGTTCCAAACATAGACACAAAGCAGAGAAGACCTACTCAGAACATGCGGCTCGATTAGCTCGACGCTCGACACTTTATTCAGGGCGAGTAGTAGATTTCTGATAGAAAGCGGCGTGTCTCATTCTGAAGATAAACATGGAGAAAAGCGTGGGGTCTCTGCAGGAACAGGCCCTGAAAAGAAAAGAGAGATTAAAAGCCCTGCGGAATAAACAGCTTCATGTAAGACATTTTCTCACATTTACATACGCTGCACATTTAGCAGCAACACGAATGAAACCAACAGTGATTGGCTTCAACGTTAGCTGAAGTTAGCATATGGCTTAAGCTAACCACAATGGGAGTTTAATGCTTAGGAAATAAAATGAGTAGCTACCGCTTAAACTTTACTGTCTTTTGGTATTTCTATCTTAATTTGTTTATTCACCCTTTCTTAGCTGTTGTTTTTAACTGTCTGTCTTCCGTAGTACTTTTGTTGAGCTAAGGCTAAAAAACTAGCCTAGCTTAGCTTCATATGCATATAGAATCCAAGTGCTAAATTGATGTTTGAAATATTCTCTATTATGTACAGATAGTTAGGTGAGAGTTTTTCAGATTGAGGTTAGACCTGTTGCTAAAAAGTTGTCCACTGCCCTCAAGAGCCTGCTCTTGTTTCCTTGACTTAAAACGTAACAATGGGAGTGGAAACACTGTCAATATTATGAATCTGCATTTGTGTTGGTAGATTCATTAGTTAGTTTCATCGTATTTTATTGGCTATTTAAAAGTTCTTGTACTATTTGTGTACACTGTATAAATATAGACATATATATTTTACCAATTGTAAATGTGTTGTGGATTTTAAATTCTTAACTGTGTTTTGTACTCAGAACTCGCTTGAAAATGAGATGCAAATCTCAATGGGACTTTGTGATATATAATTTTAAAAATTATATTGAAATATATTCATTTGTATTTTTCTTATTTAGCAAAAATAGACTAAAAATAAAGTAGGGTGTGTTTTGTTTTTTGTTTTTTGCTCTGAAAAACCTACATCCTGACAGTGAGCAGGCTTCCCAGAATCAAAATCAGAATCGGTTTATTGCCATTGTCAGTGATCAAAATTCACAAACATGGGAACTTACTTTAGCGTAAGGTGCAACATAAAAAAAACAATGAATAAAATATTAGCAAATATTTAAAAGAGGCATGCAATAATATTAAAAATAAAATAGAATAGAATAGAGTAAGACTATTTGCAGAAATGTACAGTTGGATAGGCAAATAGATAGCTCTTTTATAATATTATTGTTGAAGTGGCAGGTATTATAAAGTGTTCATGAGTCCAACAGCTGAGGGAAAGAAACTGTTCTTGTGGCGGGAGGTTCTGGTCCGGATGGACCGTAGCCTCCTGCCTGAGGGGAGTGGCTCAAATAGTCCGTGTCCAGTGTGAGAAGGGTCAGCTGTGATCCGACCTGCTCGTCCCCGAGTCCTGGAGACGTACAGGTCCTGGAGAGATGGAAGGCTGCAGCCGATCACCTTCTCAGAAGAGCGCACAATGCACTGTAGTCCGTGTTTGTCCCTGGCTGTGGCTCCTGTACCACACGGTGATGGAGGAGGTGAGGATGGACTCGATGATGGCCGTGTAGAACTGCACCATCATCTGCGCCGGCAGCTTGGCTTTCCTTAGCTGCAGCAGGAAGTACATCCTCTGCTGGGCCACTCCACAAACCTGAGTTGTACTTGAACCAGGACCCTCTTCCTGACTGTTTCCATGGGAATGTTGATTTTTGGCTTTAATATTACACATGGCATAAAACTTGTGAATCTATAATATCTCCACGGTGAATGTTCCAAAGCATGGTTCCTCCACTGGTGGACGTGCCTCCACCAGAAAAGTAGTGTGAAGTTTTTAATATGACAGTATTGACTTTGCCAGAAGTAACTCGTGGGGTTGACTTGACACATTCTCAGAGTCTGACACATTTCCGATTGTACAGCTCTGAGGATTGAGTCTGTCCCACTGGATTGTTCTAGTAGGTAGACAGGAAGTCCAATCAGGAAAATACACAATGGGTGGAGCTTAAGTGGCTTTACTATAATATTTCACTGAAGTCTTTACTGGTTAGGCGTTTGTCACAATTAAATCAAGAATTGTGTTGATTGAATTACTTGAATATCTCTAATTTGTGCAAAAAGTATATTGCTTTATTATTTGTGTGATATCTGAACTGTACTAGCTAACAGATCATAGATACTTTATTCATCCTGAAGGAAATTCATGTATTACCATTGTGTGTACACATTAGGAATAAAAAAAATGATTTAGCTATCAGATTTCTTCGCAATATGCATACTGATATACAAATGCGTACTGTGATACTTAAAATCAATGTTTTAATACAATTCTGTCCATAAGTGCACATTTTAAACACATTCAGGAACATAAACATTTGAGAGAAGACTGAAATATGAAGTACTAAACTAAAATGAGAATCCCGTGCATTTCAGAACTTGTTTGTTGAGGTCTAAACCAGGGATATAACAATAACTGAAATATTGTATCGTCAAAAATCTCACGATAATATCGTGGGCTGTCACAACATATCAAATTTTAAACTTAAATGCATTGTTTTGTTGCAGAAAAACTAAAGAAACACATGGAACTACATAGATTGTGATCCTTTGCTCTGTCATTAAGCACTTTTATATCTAATTTCTTTGTAATATGACAGTAATGATATCAAGGAATAAAAAAAAAAAGTAAGTATCATTTCTGCAATTCTGTTCAGCTTTCTGTACTGCGAGATTTGCATATTGTTCCATCCATAATCTACACTACAGGGTTTTAAAGTGTATGAGTACTTAGTAGTTTGCTGAGGAAATTATGTAACTTGAATTGCGTTAATCTTGAAGCCCTAGTTGTCATGTGCTACTAAAAAGGAGAACAGGTTTTGTCTGTCATTAACTAATTAGGGTAATAATTGTGGTTGTACTTATTTTGATGTTGTAATTTTCTTACAGGGGCAGGAGCAGGAAGATGGGGAGCCCGAAAACAAAAAAGCTGCTTTTGAAGAGGATACAGAAGAAAAGCACAAGTTTGTTTGTTTATTACTTTACTACTACTGTTCTTTTTGCTCAAATAGTTGTCAAATAGACCAAATAGACTAGAACTTTAAAAGGGACCACGTATCTGGCTGTTATCTGAACACTATCTTTGGCAGGATGTCTCTTGGTGTAGAATAGATTGCAGGATGTATTCACACTCAGCCTTATTTTAACCACTGCTCAAATATCTGACGCGTGTTCAGCTTTGTGAGTGAGGAGCAGCCATCTTTCCTGTCCTACAGGCCCTTTTTCCATTGTTTATATTTAATGACTGTGACACGGAGGGAGTGCCGCTGCGTTTCTTCTGGTCTGACTGGAGTTGAAAGATTGAAAGATGAAAATTGCAGCATATTCAGTTAATATTTAAACTAAAACGCTTGGAGGTGTCTATTATTTTTCATTGTTGTATCAAGCAGTTGGCATTAAAATGTCATTGTGGTAGTTTCAAATTTCCAAACAGTGATGAGATTTACACTACAGTTACTGAATCTGTAATTATTTACACGGATCTTGCAGCCTTTTAGTCTAAATTGATTCCAAAATTGTTCAGCTAATGGAGCCAGCTTGAAATTTGATTTAATAGCCTAAAGTTCATAAGCCTGGCACACGCATGTCTAATGCTGCTTGCTTGGATCGTCATTTATTTTAGTTTGATGTTGTACAGTTCAAAAAAGTTATGGGAAACATGCATGCACATTTATTTTAATATGTAAAAATATAGAGCACTCTCCTGAGGAGGGAAAAAGAGAGGAGCCTGCCAAAGACATGACTAGCATTCCTGCCCTTAGCCATACAAGGCCTGGGTCTGTCTGGTGGCAGGAGGAGTGTGATGAATGCATCAGTGGTGGACCCTCTCAAGCTTCATCACAAACCCATGACAAGTACATTACAGCTGACACTGCTCTGGACAATAGCTTGGACTTTCTACAAAGATGTCAGCTAAACTTTCCAAGAATTCCCCTGTTCTGCTGAAAGATGGCATAATTTGGCATCGAGCAGAGCATTCCTCAGCTGTTGGTGCATGTGTTGAAGCAGGTGGAGCATGTTAATCAGACATGTTTGTAGACATAAAGGGGACCTTATTCCTGACCCACCCAGACATTACAAGCAGTTGTGTTGAGCTTACACATGGCTCAATTAAATACTTAATCAAACACTGCTCCCTTCTGGAGAGAAGCTAATATTACACTCTTTGAAAACTTTCTATAGAGAAATCAAACTGAGGAATTACACGCCTGAGGATGAAGAGCTGAAAGAGAGACAGATTCCAAAAGCTAAACCTACCTCAGGTAACTTTCATTTACAAACATCTATCCCATTCACATCCTGTCTTTCCTGTCCATGACTTTATTGATGACACGCTAGAGCAATGACAAATTACATCTGTTCACAGTGGAAGACAAAGTCAAAGATCAACTAGAGGCTGCAAATCCTGAGCCCATTATTGAAGAAGTAGTAAGTTCTCACTTCATTTAATACTTATCAAGCTATACTTTATTTATTCAAGGTTAGCTCTTGAGATATCCATCTCTTTTTCAAGGGGGTTGGGGTACTCTGTGTAATAAGCTGTCATTGAGTGCTTTCCATTTCACAGGATCTGGCCAACCTTGCCCCAAGAAAACCAGACTGGTGAGACAAAATGGTGCAATAATTTTTTTCAGGGCCCAAAATTATATAATTGACTTTTAACTATTTTTTATCTGCGCAGGGATCTCAAGCGTGACGTAGCTAAGAAACTGGAGAAGTTGGAGAGGAGGACTCAAAGAGCCATTGCTGAACTAATACGTGTGTATTTCTCTTATTTTTCCTGACCCTTGGCATGGATGCTCGGCTAATTGTGTTCAGAAACACCAGTGGTGTGATTCCTCCACTGATTTTTCAACCTTAACTCTTAAGTGCTGCCAATAAAGCAAATTCTTACAACCTTTCCCATGTTTTCTCAAGTGTTTTGTGCCTGATCGCTTAAGGTCTGAGGTTGAATGTGTACTTGTCTCTTTTCAGGTGAGCGGTTGCGAGGCAGTGAAGAAGAACTAGCGGGAGCTGTAGGAGCCGTAGGAGCAGATGAGGGGGACTCAGACTGAAAATGTGAACATTGAAAAAAGACTGATTTGTCTGGAACACAACAACAGGCGTAGCTTAAAGCTTCCAAGTCTCCCTCCTGTTAACATTGTACTGGTTGCTATTCATGGTTCACTGTTATTCACTGTGTATGCAGTAGTGTCTTTGTAAACAAGTGTAACAATATTTTTTATATTTTCTGGTAAATATATTTTTGGAAAATGTGTAAATGCAACGGACACCAGTAAAATTATATTTTGCATTTTTATTCAGATACAGATGAATTGTCTTACAGAAGTAAAATACTGAAATTGTAATTTGCTACATTAGACCAAAAGGTGATAAATACATGAACGCTTAGTTTTTGGTTTGACATTCACTAGTATTATTATCTACCCCTAATGTGAGATATACAGGCCCTCTCATAATAAAGTGCATTGGCCCTTTGTTCTGGGGGATATTGCACAGTTCATTATAATATCACAAGGCCACCAGTTCAACTTCCAGCTGGACATTTGTCTTTGCTCATTTGCTACAAGTTTATCCAAAGCACAAGTGACACTGTTATGTAAAGTGCACGTCTACAGACCTCAATACATGACAACAATGCATGAGAAGCACACAAGTTACACATAATTAGAGCAAGATGGGAAATATAGCCCATGTCTAAATTAAACATAATTCAAAGATAAACCCTTTTGGGGGCGATACTGCATGAAACACATTAACTTAACAGAAAATAGTATTTGAGATGCACAAAGCATGGTTTGCTCCAAACATAAGGTAGAATTGTTTAGCACCCAAACCCCAGTTCTTTTAAACTAAAGGGGTTGTTATGGAGCACTAAAATGCTATCCTCAGAGTTGACATGCATTTGCCACATAAATTGCTACTTGAATAGCCCTTGTGCAAGATTGCGGTTTCTTCACATTGTTGCTGTAGTTGGGATTCAATTCAATTATAGTACATAATACATCTTGCTATAATGAGTAGAAGGTGGAAGCACCTTAGGCAGTCTGTCAGTCGCACAGTCCACCAGATTCAATCTTCCTGGCTGCTGGGCCCAGTTCCACCTTGCACACTCTCTGGGCGAATTTAAGTGAGCATAAAGTCTCTCCAAGGTTGCTTTCCAGAGCTGACACCTTTTAACAAAACAAAAATAAACATTAATAACAGTCCTGGTTTTAGCTAAGTTTAGTCCTGATGTAGCTTTGGTTTGGTCCTGTTCTAGTCCAGGTTTAGTTCCAAGTTTTGCGAGAGTTATTACAATACTAAAACGTCAATACTAAAGGAAAAAGCTTTATATTTGATTTTCAAGCTACAAAAACACAACGTAAATTGAACATTACATACATACATTGGTTTATTAGTTCAACACATAACTCAGAGGTCCTCTCCAGTTATAATCATACACTGCCTGGTCCAAAAAAATTAGTTGGACATTTTTTAAGCCAATTTTAGTAGTTTGTGCTTCTCTTTAGATGTTTTCTCTGCTTGATGCCAATGATTTGATCCTTCTCAAACACACATCTTTTCCACAACCACAGGATTTGTCCACATGATTGTTACAGAAATGAGAAATCACTTTCTGCTGTAGGGTTTAAGTACCATTTTGCAGCTGAATGACAGTCACTCATGTCTAAGTCGGGTCAAGTTGAGTCATTATCATCTGAAATCGAGTACTAATCACTAGTCCAACTCATTAAAGAATAGTTTTTTTATTTTCCTAACTGTTTTCACTCAGTTGTACCTACTGTGAAATCCCATTGCTTCATATTAACTTAAAACCATTTTTAAAACTTCCATGTCTGATTCCTGCTGTTTGAATCTTAGGTTACATCTTAACACACAAGTTACATCACAAACTCACAAGTCCGAGTCGAGACCCAAGTCGTCAGTCTTTATGTTCGAGTCGAGTCCCGGTATTGACTTACAAAATTAGTCATACGTTCAAATCCAGGGCTCTACTATATCTTTAATCTGTGAACGCTGGCTAAAATCAAAATGAACACAATGACTCAAAACCAATCCATGCCTTTACCTGAACAACCATCACCGTCTTGCTGCCTTTTCCCAGAGAGTCTTGCAGCAGATAAGTGAGACGAGAGTTTCTAAAGGGGATGTGCGTCTGCCGTGCCCTCAGCGCCTGGATGACGTCTCCCAGTGCCAGCAGGGAGCGGTTGATATTTTGAGCCTCCTTCAGTCTCTCTCCCTCTGCTCCGGACTTCCACACTCTCTCTGAACCAGCCAGATCCACCAGGTTTAACTTGCCTGAAAAGGTAAATTTACAGATCAATGTTTAAGTCAATGACAGTGCAAACCAGTAGTATCTTTAAACTCTACTCCATTATATTTTCGAAGTGTCTTACAAGTAGACTACAGTATTTTGAATTTTACTTTATAAAAAAGTGTGGGTTTTTTTGCAGACACAAACCTTTAAAAAAAAGTGTTAAGAATTATCTGCATGGTAAGGCAGAAAACAACAGTGGCAGATTTTGTTGCACTGGTTTGATTAGATTTATTAATCATTAATCTGTGTGGAAATACATTTACTGTTTTACTCACAAATATGTTAAATAAGTATTTTATTCTAATGGACTTGCATAAATTTTCACATTTTTTTTCATGTAATTTATCAAACCAACTGGCTCTTTCCCTCAATATCAGTGAGAGCACATTAAAGAGACTCACCTGTGGTTTTAGACCCGGTTGCGAGGTCTATTCCCTCCACAGTGACGCAGAGCAGAGCGTGAGAGCGGGAGCTGTGCTGGTTCATCTGTGTCCCAAACGTGATCCTGTTCCGTCGTGCAGTCGCTAAAATCTTCAACAAACAATGTGTATCAACATCTCACCTCTTTCTTTCTCAAATATTATCAATCACAAATGTTCACCTTTTTGATGTGCTGAAAGTTCCTCACTTCGATGACTCTGAGGCCTGGCACGTGCAGCTGCCCGGTTCCATCTGGATTGATCTTTATGTCGAGTTTCTCTCCATCTTTACTCAGCAGATCTCTGAATGACACAACAATCACAACTGCATTCAATTGCGTTAACCAATATAGCATAAGCTTAACTGGCAGCCATGCTGAAGGTAAATTCACACATAATTTATCATCAACAGATTAAAAACAATAGCTAAAATTAATAACTGTTAGAACATGAATTAAAGGAACCGTACGTAAAAATGTATAAACATGACCTATCTGTGTCCCCAGATCCAAGGTAAACATGATCAAATCAAATATTGCTTTTACTAATAACAATTGTAATACTGATTTATTTTTAATAACAAAAACATTAGACATGATGTCCAGGGTTGTTTGTTATGGTGTTTTGGTTCTAAAGATGATCATCAAATCAGAAAGCAGAATGAGTCTCACATGACTCTCTGATTTAGGTTTCCAAGCTGAAATCCAATCGGTTTATACCTCTGCGTCCCCCTCTCTGTTCACTACCTTAACTCCTGCACCTGCATCAGTCATAATCAGTACTAGTGCAGCCTCTGCAGCTCAATGAGTCCGTCTGGTATTCTGGACGTTCTGATCTGAACATGAGACATGGCCTGTCCATATGTGTCTAATGCCATACAAGTACAAACACAGGTTCAGTTGTGATTGTTGTTCCTCATTTAAACCATAGACCACGAACCCTTCCTTATAAGTAGAAGAAAATAACTGCAATTTCTTTAAAACGCTGTCTCACATAAACATATAGTGACTACTGGACTTTACCTGAGCACTTCATTGTAGATCTCCACCGAGCTCACAGTGACAGAGTACGTCCACATGTCCTTCCGGTCCTCAATCACATTAAAGAGCTGTTTGAGTGCGCGCTGGTTAATGCCAGGGTTCTCCACGCTTCCCTGCGAAACAAAACCATGTCAACCAACACGGCCAACACCACAGAAGTTAAAACCCGGTGCAGTATTCATGTACCTCCATAGTGTAGGTTTTACCAGAGCCAGTTTGTCCATAGGCAAATATACAGACATGATATCCATCAATGCATGAGGTAACGAGAGGTTCAATTTCCTGAAAGACCTCCTCCTGTGTGACCTGAGGCTGGAAAACTTTGTCCAGTTCAAAGATGCGCCCTTTCCCCTTGTTGAGAACAGTCAGGGAGGACTCGTTGTTGGGGTCAGGGGTCACGACGACAGATTGACCCTCGTCGTGCTGGTCTTCTTTCAACACTGGCTTCACACGGCACAGCACGCGGATGTTACCTAGCAACAGAAAGTGAAATCTAGGTTTACAGTGGTTCAGGTTGTGGAGCGGTGAAATGAAAGGTTGTGCTGTTTGTTTTTCCTTTGGTGAGACAAAAATGTACTTTTCGAGTTTATCTCAGTTGCAAAATTCTGACGATACTTTAACTATGTATCAGGAATGCGCTAAAGTCGTGTAAAGGCCTGTAAATATGTTGGTTGAGGTTCAAGCCACCAAAATCAACCACAAAAGGTATAGAAAAGATTAGATTAGTTTTGTTGTTTCTTCTACGTCATACAATAGGTAAGAGATGATGTCATTATTTTGTCTGATATAGAAGAAACAACAAACTATTACCACTTTACACTCTTGTTTGGGAGATGTTTTTGTCTCTATTTGAGATCATTTGTAATGGTTTTAGATGTTCTAATTTTGCATATCTCCAAAACAACAATTATGATATTATAATTCTTTTTTAAAAATATATATTTCTCCCACCTCTGTCTTCACCCACCTGGCTTAAGTATGAATGTAATGTGTGAATGAATAAGAGAGGTCTCTGCTTGTCCGTAGTAATAAAGTAATAGCTTCCCACTATCATTGGAGAGTGAATGTAAAGCGACGTGTTAATCCTTTCTGGTTTAGGCTGTGGAGCCACTGGTGACTCTTTTTCAAAACCTTTGATTTCATATATTTGTGGACTTTAAAAAGTGGGGCTAAACACTAAATCAAATTATTTTGCAACTATATGGTGTTTTTGTAGTATTTGGTCCTGTTCTCCGTCCAAAACAGTAAAAAAGCGAGTGTGTGCTGCCAACTATGGTTAGCTTTCAATGAGATTCATACCTTCAGGTATATTATTAGATTAGATTATTATTATAGCTTTTAGATTATTGATTTGAATGGAGTTTAGGTGTTTAGTCCCACTTTTAACTTTTAAGTGTTCCTTTTAGCACTCATTTATAGTACAAAAAAGCTAACAGGCTTTCTTGTTGTATAATTTGTCCTGCTCGTTTTATTTAGACCATGAGATAGCACACTAACTCATAACAGACTAATCAGTTAATTGGAACCACTGTATTTTTCATAATGTCTTCTTCATAATGTTCATTCACTCTATCTCACCTTTAAGCTCCACCAGCTGCTCGTGGTACTTCCTCCGCAGAGCTACTTCTTTCCTATATTTCTCCAGAAGATCTTTATTGGCCTCCGACATCTCACTGATAGCAGCAGAAATCTACAAAAGGCAGAAAGACAACCTTGTAATATATTTGTAGGTCAGTTTGCCCTGGGATGGATCAGTTGCATACTTGTTTTTTTGCATCATTGATAGCTGATCCATAAAAGTCAGAAAAGTTTCGGACTTGACTTCTCAGGCTGGCGTAGTCCGTCTTCATGGAGCGTAATGTCGGTGGAAGTGAAGTCAAACGCTTTTGTAAGCCTGCCCAGATAAAAGATTAATGCTGACCTGTTAAATACCTCTGCCTTAAAACTGCCACCTTATATTTCTTCAGTGCAGATACTAAATGCAGTAATTCGATGTGACTCACAAAAGAACTGGTCCTGGAGATTCTGAAAGTGCTCTGCAGAACAGTTGGCTGCAGCTTTCACCGCCTCCTCTTTCCTCTCCTCCAAATGCCCTATCTCCTTCAGGAGTTCTTCTCTCAGTGAGCTGATTTCTCTCTCGTAGGCTGCAATCTGTGAAAAGAGGAATGGCAATTACTCATGCTGTCAGCTCTGTATGACCCATCTGTCCAATTATAGCCCTACAAGCGTTCATCTGTCAATTACATTGATCTGGTGCTGGTGGACAACACTCAACAACAGCCAAGATAGTTTTTTTCACTTTTTTTCACTAACCAAAGACTTGTGTGGAATTGCATGAATTCAATATGAACAGTACTAAAACACTGTGTATACCCTGTGTAAATCTTGTAAGGTAATGAAAGAAATAAAATGATACCCAGATACTAACCGGTAACAAAAATGGTTTCAAAACCTGATACTCATTTGAAGTATCGATAATGAAAAACAGTTAATGAATATGACAAAATTAGACGTTTCCTGAACAGTTTTAGAAAGGTCTTGATCTATGTCAGAATTAGCATTAAGACCACAAGGTAACAGTAAAAAAAGCTAATATTTTGTGTTGAAAAATTCATTATATAGTATGAAATGTGTGTTTTCAATCATTACTGGGGTAACAAAAACTATACTGTACTGAGTGTCAAGTCTTTTCCTTAAAATGTAAATCAGGTTTGCTACAACACGTACAGCAATTATAAAATCAGAGGGGCTCATCTTTCATCTTTTGTTTATCTGGCACAAACTGGACAAAATACTGACCAAGACTGTATTGTTTAGATTCTCCAATATGGTATTGCAAATAAAAAATGACTGAAATGTGCTCTGTACCTTGTGTTGCAGGTTACAGCTGTATTCGTCGGACTTTCTGATCTGTTCCTCCAGCTGTTTGCATCTCTCGTTCTGATGACCGAGTTTTTCAGAGAGCAGTTCATTCTTCTGCCTGACTTTATTCAGATGCTTCAAAGTTGCAGGGGACTCCACCTCCACAGTCTTTGTCACATACTGGTCAAATGGAAAATATCACATTTAAATACAGTTAGTTAATGTCAGATTTACGCTTTGTATTTTCTTACTTTAACCACGGGATCCTTTGCCCTTTCTCGATCTAACTCCAGTTGCAGTTCTCTGACCCGGTCCTCTCGTTTCCTCAGCTCCTCTCCTCGTCTCCACTCACTCGCTTCACTGTGACGCTCCAGGCTTGATAACTGCTCCGCGCGCTGCTGGAGCGACATTTCCAGCTGCTGCACTCTGCTCCTCAGGTTCTCATTTTCCTAACACACACAGACAAGTGCACTGTACAGCCCTGGCTTACCAGGACAATGAAAAGTGTGTATTAAACCTGGCCCATAGTCAGCGCTGGTGCTTTACCTTCATGAGCATGTTGCTGGACTGAGATGGGATCGTAGACAACTGCTGCAGAAGCCCCTGTGTCACACTCAGGCTTTGTTTCAGACTCTCGTTCTCTGCCGTCAAACACATCACCCTTTTCTCCGAGTCTGTAGCGCCCTGATGAAAACACACAAAATATTTATCACCCTTTTGGAGTTATACTGTGGCATTTCTCATCTAAACGGTCTTAGATGGCATTTACAGCGCAGTCAATTACAAATTGTTTGACATTTAATTTCTCAGACAAACTGTAGTTATATCAATGAATTATTTAAAGCACTTACAGAAGCAGTTCTCAGTCTGGATAACTCCTCTTCTCGTTCTTCTATGCATCCTTTTAATTCGTCAATCTGTCCAAACATTAGTTTAATTTTACTTCACATTTTAAAAGAAAGGAGTATTTAAAAAATATGACATATGTTAATGACATGAGACAGATTTCCATTAAAATCAATGTGTTTTTGTGCTAAATTTTCCATGCAAATGGTTGTTTTATGTATTTCATGCACCTGTTGCTGGAACGCCTGTATTCTGGAGTATCTGTCTTTGTCCTTCTGCTCAAGCTGTGAGTGCAGCAGGCGCAGCTCTCCTCTCAGGCGGCTTCTTTCGCTTTGGAGGCCATACAGAGACTCCACCAGGCACTGAACTCCTCCCTGTGTGTCACTGCCAGCACTGCATTCACCTAAAACACATAAATCATCAACTGTCTAATCTATTATTTACAGCCATCACAAGAAATACGGATCGTCTTTGAACTTCCCACGACCCGATTCATGACCCGATTCGTGCAATCTAAGATCTAAAAACTAAAAAAATCCATTCAGAAAAGCAGCCTTTTAAATGTGCACATGTTCTTTCCATGGAGGTGTTAATTATTTTGTCTGGAAAGTTCTACAAAATGGCATTAAACTTTAATATCTCTGCAGAATATGCCTGGTGGCATTACTTGCCTGTCTCCATGGAGATGGAAACCTTTAATACCTACATCAAGCAAAGCAATCACATCGCCAATCAGACAAGCAGGTGGTGCACCCTCAAACAGAAACGTTTCACAGTGCGCATTTAATTAGGCCTGTCAGGATAACAAAATTTGAAGGGTGATATATTGCAAATGAAAATATTGAGATAAATAAATAATAAAAGCTACTTTATGCCACCTACACAATAACACTAATGCAGGAAATTCATGATAAACCTAATCTAAATGAATGCATCCTAAAAAAAAACATGAGCTGCAATGAAAAAATAACAGAATGAAAAGCTAAAGTAGTTAAGTTAGAATAATTAATGAGTCATATATGTTTCAAACCTAAAAAGCTCAAATGTTCATACAAGGCAAAAAAGGAAAGAAAAAGTTCCCCAGTAGTCCATAGAAAAGGTACATGTGACAAATATTGAACAGTAAGTCGATATAGTATTTATCACAACAGGCCAACCTTTAATTCATGTCATTTTAACATGAAATTAAGCAGATATTCAGCTATTGCCCCATAAACTCACATGTGTACAATATTAATAAACTATACACAGATCTCTTTTACACACTAACCCACACGTTCACATTATCCATGCATTGCTTCAGTTACATTTAACCACTCTGAAGTCTCCAAGGGCTCTTTACTGTTGATACTGAGGCTGTGCACGTGCAGCCTGAACCACAGCGCTCTTAAAAAATGCACTGACCTGGTGGCATGCGGTTCTTTTCAACTGGATGAAACGCAACATGCACAATTGTATTTTAATCACTTTTCTTTTGCTACATAATTTATGGACTGTCCTGTTTAATTTTCTGGCATTAGATTTATTTTAATTTTGTTTAGTTTTTTTTTGCATGCAACTATTCAGGGCAGTAGAGGCGAGTGAATATAAATCAAAAATCAAACAATTATTTGAACATGAATTTTTTTATATTGAGTAAGCTGTCCATAATTACAAAAACGTTCTTAAAAGGCTAATTAAAAATGAAAAACATCCATTTGCAGTGTAATCTATCTTCCAATCAAGAGTTAAAAGTGATAGTTCTGCACTATTGTGGTTAAACTTCCAGTCTTTTCACTTTTTGTGCAATACTTGAACCTAAACCAACACATTTAAAGAGACATTATTGCCATCAAGATACAATACATTTAAAAAATCAAGATGTTAATATATGTCAATATAGCTCGAGTAAACCTGTGAAAGTTGAATTGATTGTTACTAAGCTGTGAATAGCATACAACAAAATACACAGTAGATCATAATCTGCATTAAACTGACTACTTCTACAGTGATCATCAAAAGAAAGAGCAAGTAAATAGCTAATAAAGTAAACATGTACGCGATCAGCCACATCTGGGTATTGGAAAGGTGCTATTTTTAGCTCAGTGCACGTGGACCTGAGCATGTGCCGGTCCTTGTAAGTGCCTCAATGGGAAAACCACGTTGCTTTAATCTTGTTTTATTTATTGCAAGAAATCACACCATCACTACAACCATTACTTCTTAATGGTACATTGTTGCATGTATAGCGTAGTATGCAATGCTTTCACACAGTGTTATAGAAAAAACATTCTCTGTTTAGCTTAACAGGCACAATGTTGATAATTGAATATTGATGTTACAAGATGGAAGAGGATGCTATGCTATGACCTTTGCCCTCAGAGGTCACCAAAACAGTTGACTAAATCAGAATTATGTCAACTAGCCTCTTCTTTTGGTTTTATAATAATAATAGTGGTAATAGTAGTAGTAGTAGTAGTAGTAGTGGGTGATACTGACATATGTTTTTGCATTATCTCAACAATAACAGACGATATTTACACAATGCATCAGGAATGTGCTCAACTTCCAATGTGATTTTGAACTACAAATGGCAAGTAAACTAAACTAAATGGTTGGTTGAGTATCAAGTATCGCACAAAACATGAATGAAACAAAGAATGTACCACTAATGGGTAGAAATATCACTTTATACCCTAATTTTTGTCTCTTTTTAAGCTTTTTTTTTTTTTTTAATAGTTTATAGTTTAAATAGTTTATAGTTTATAGTTTATAGACAATTTACTTTTCTAAGTTCATATCTCCAGAACTAAACTGCAAAATTACACATAATTTTTATATATCGCCAACCTTTAGGAAGTAGGTCTTCATATTTAACATTTCTGTGATCATTTTATTGTGTCAGGGAAGCACTTAGCAATGACCATCAAGAAACACACACTTTAGTTCTTTAATATCTTGAAATTTTACTTTTCAGGGTATTTTTTTAGAACTTTATATTGTCCTTGAGAGGATCTTTGTCATGGGCACAGTGTTAGCTTATTACCCAAGACAAATAATAAACATAAAACACAAGTCAATTGCTGAAAACAATCAACATTTAAGCAGGAATGTGTGCATATTTTTCAAGATATTTGTCTGTTCCATCTTAGCTCATCTCATATAATGCATTTACTGTCTCTAGAGAACAATTTCACACTTTTTTTCACACCAACCAAGCCTGCTCTTTACACCAGCCCCTCCCCCATCTGATTTAATCAACTTGGACGCCCACAAAATGAAAATGTCCCCTCCCCCGCAGACTCACCTTCACTTGGGGGACTCTGGGCTTGTTGCTGACTAAAGGCCTCCTCCAGGCTGGTAATAATGCTGCTCTTGTCCTTGAGTCTTTGGCGATATGAAGCTCTGAGCGCCTTCATCTGACGCCGGTGCTGGACGCGGTGCCTCTTCAGCTGGACCCTGTACTGGTCGGCCTGTTGCTGCAGCTGCTGGAAGTGCGAGTACTGCTCCAGGAAAGTTAATAAGTGGGACATCACAGCCACCAGGGGAGAGTCTGTGATCTAGCCGAGAGAGGCACAAAAAATTTAACTTGGTGCTCTATTTTCAGGTGTAACTGCCTTTGTCCTCACACTGTACCTTTGCAGTTGTTTCGAGTTGGTTTTGTGAGGTCTTCCTTTGCTCGGCTTCTTGTTTGAAAGACAAGAATGCTGCCAGAGGAGTGCATGCTGGGATATCTGTGCCATCTGCATCATCTTCATCACTCGGAGACAATTCATCACTGTCACTGCTGCTGCCTAAAGGACACAAAAAAGTTTCACTTTTAATATTCGGATATAGGGTGGGCATTATTGGAGCCCTGTGGTTCTGAAAATGAATAGCTTGATTTTTTTTTGTAGTATACCAATAACAATATTATGTCAATCCAACAGAAATGGGTTAAAATGTGCAATGTCAGTAAAATTAATCACAAAAGTTTTTTTAAAGCATTTTTTACTATAAACAATATATTTGATATTCAAATTTTGCATATCTTCAAAACAATTCACAATATTATCTACATTTCAATATATTGCCCACTTTTGCTCAGATATGTTGCCTTAGCATGTAATTAGCCTTTGTGTCTATCATTATTAAACAGATATAATGCTCATAATACAAAGACACATACAGTTCAATCCAAAATATTTGGACACTCACTTGACTCAAGCTGAAGCCGAGCAAAAGCCTTTTTTCCCAATTTGGGGGTGTGGCCACATCTCTTGCTCCCTGTTTCCATGGAAACATGTTCTGCCTCCTGAGCTCAGCAACACATTTGGGGTCAGACAATTACACACACAAACACTGACACTGCTGAAATTATCATACAAAGCACATGGGGTGACATTTCCAGGTATGATATGGGATTAGCAATGATAATGTCAATTGTAAATGTTACTAAATGTTACATGCACAAACTGACACTGGAACCTGAGGTGTGAACAGATGAGACAAGACGTACATCTGTAGACGCTCCACATGCTCCGTCCAAAGCCTCCTCCTCCTCCTCCTTCTTGAAGACAGTGTAGAAGATGTAGACTAGAAGGGAGTAGAAGGCATACATCTCTACGCCGTCGCAAAAAACCCTGGAAGACATTTCAGCTCATTTATCAATACTGTCACAATGATGGGAAAAGGCATATAATCAAATGATAATGAGTGCCATTTTTACCTTATCTCGCTCTCATCTTTTCTTCTCAGCTGATGCCGTCATAACACTCCAGTTGTTGCCGTTGCAGTGTACAGTCCTCGTCTCATGTCACTGTCTGATGTGTCCACGCAGTCCTGTCCTCCGTGTCCCTGTGGAGCACTGTGTGAATCGCACGTTCCTCTCTCTCCTCCCCTTTCTCCTTTTTCCCTCCTCCTCACCACTTTGCTCTACCTACAAGCTGCTGCTGCTGCTGCTGGACTGAGCATGCCCAGTGCAGTTCTCCTGTCTGCTGCAGTGTTAGCAGGCAGACACAAAGTGAACACTAATTAACTTGGGCTACAAGCAGCTAATGAGCCTCAAAAGTGGTTCAAATATATTACATAGTTCCAGTACAAGAGAAGCATCAATGAGAAACAGAATGACCAAAGCAAGTAAGGTAAATATTGTATTAGAACAGTTGCATTGTTAAAATTTTAAATACTTTTAAGATCACATGAAATCAACAGTAACGTTTTACAAGGAAAAAGAACAACTGAAATGCTTAACATTTGAACAACTGCATTCAATAATTAAAATCTGCAACAGAATAAAACAAACATACATAATCACAAAAATGATTTACAGTATTTTTCTATTTTTTCCTGTTTGGCCTGAGATCTGAGAGAAGTCCAGTAGATGGTGCATGCACTGCAGTAAAAAGGGGGACGTGTCTCTAGACTCTGAAACCCTGAGAGAGAGTCTAATCTGCAGTGTCCCATACAATGTACTGCAAAGAATCAGCAAAACCCAAGGATGTTGTTGTGGCTGGACCAGACTGAAGCAAAAACCTCCCTTTTTACAGCTATTTTAGGAATTACCCAAACGAAGCAAGTTCTAGTGTGACATAAAAGGACGAGGAACAGGGCCAAGACGACAGATCACTGCAGATATCTGAATACTGCTGAGGCTGATGAAATCAGTGGGACCAGCTGGATACTTGATAACACTAACTGATGCTGCTGGGATGAACGATCTGAAACAACAAACTGACTCATCATTGGTACCAACTGGCTCAGCAATCATGAATGCAACCATTGTGTACATACAAACTTCTTTCAGTGATGTCTAATGTATACAGGTGTAATATAGCAAGTAAATAGGGATGGGACAAGATCTCATGCCACAAGATTTTTCAAGATAAAATTGCCACATTGTGCACACATGATGAAAATTATTTTGTGAGATTTTTCCTATGCGCTTACATGTGTGACAAACAAAAAAAGAGTTGATACAAATTCACAAACAAGCTAGTTCCAAGTTTTGCGACTTTTGTTTGCTGACAATGGCAATAAAACCTTTCTGATTCAGATTAAGCACTGGTGAATTACATCTCATTAAAAAAAGAGTGCTATACAATTACATCGGAGGATATGTGACAGATTTTTTTTACACTACTCTTATTTTTTATCCTTTCACTCTTTCTGATGTTTTTTTTTTGTCATATAAAAAAGAGAGAGTTTAAAAAAAAAATCAAATCTACAACGATGACAAAAATTGTGTGGCAAAAATCTGAACCGAACCACACAATTTATTCATTATAATCAGGTCAAGACCTCATCGTCATCTCGTTTTCATGAGCCCAATCTCGTGTCTTGTGGGAATTGTGTCTTGTCCCAAACTTCATAGTAAAGTTAACTGATAAATCAAATATAATAGCAAAAACCATAAGGCACAGATTCCTGAAAGATTCCTGGTTATAATGACCTGAGTTCACAACGCTCAATTAGTACAATAACAAACTGGCCAACACCAAGCCGAGTTTAGGAAGATTAATTTTGCCTAGTGACATTTTGCCCATTAATCCCTAAAATAAGCCTGGAATTAGCTGAGTCCATGCATATTTAACTGTAATAGCAATGTAACGTTTTTTCTTTTCTGCTTAAAGTCTCTATATGACAGGTTAGTCCACACATTTCACTAAAACATAGTGAACATGATTATATATAAGATTTTAATAAACATTTTGCCTATTTGTCCCCAGTTTGGCAGTTTGTGTAATGTTTATTAATGTTACTTCCTGTTTGGACATGGGCAGCAAAAATGACTATGGTATAGTTATAGTTAGAGGTAAATCACAACAGTTACCTCGAAAACAAGAGCCAAAATCCATATAAATTACACAATAGTTATGATTTGACAAATAATAATACTTGATAAATACTTTATTTTGGTAGATGACAGTTTAAACTGTCAAAAAATTGTATCAGATGGGTGTAAATTGTCTATAAATTTACAATGGCACGTCGCTTTTTGATGACATAGGTAGGGGGATTACGTTTTAGAACTTGGCACTTCCTGTAATTTTAAAGCTTAATTTTTCCAAATGTCTTCACAAACAACAACTTCACAGATGTGAAAATATAATAAACAATTACCACAGGTGCTCTGCCATCCATCAAACAAGTCATAATTAGAACATTTTGAGAACCTGCAACATAGACTTTAAGGGTAAATCTAATTTTTTTTTTGTCAATCTCTGACCATAAAACAAAAGTTTACATTTCTCAAAACTTTATGTCCACTTGAATTTTTTCAATTTTAGATGTAGTAGTTCTTTAAACTAACAGTCTAGTAGGATATTAAATAGGAAACATCAAACCCTCAGAACAACTAAATGCTTAAATTACACCTGTCAGTCACTTCTATCAGAAAAATCCCAAGAGCTTGTGTGGAAGCCCAGCAGCCCACACACAAAGCGCCTCTCAAAATCCACTCCAGAAGTCCCACGGCTGCAGCTGTAGTCGCCATGGCCAAAGGAAGAGCCAGGGCCAAACCAGCAACAGCTCCTAAGGCATTTCCAGTGAACAGGCAAACCGTGAGGCAACAGGTCAGTGAAGACAGACACAAGCAGTGAGTCAGGAGCGAAAATGCATCCCCTGATAACCAATCTCTTAGTGTAACTAGAAGGCACGATCCACACAGGAGAATATAAGCTGTGTTGTGGTCCTCGCTCAGCCAAAGAAATTCAAAAGCGAGCAAAGTTAGAGCTAGGACCTCAGACGTCCAGGACAGTTGTTCTTTTGGTAGAGAGTTGAAGAAGGAGCTGAAGGATGCCAATGTGGAAAGTCCTGAAGAAAGTCCAAGCATGAAGAAGCCAACAGATGGAGCCCTGTGATTCTGGGATAAAATAAACAATTTTTAATAAAATAAGAAAAGTTAAGAGAACCTTTGCATGTCCCACAATGTGGAAATTCTCATGTTGCAATCCAAAGTACAAGACCAGCAGGAGAATAACAAATAATGCAATAAAAAATAAAGATAAATAAATATTAAATTAAAAATAAATCTAACAATTCAACTAGATTGTTAGAATATACTTTAGGTAAGATTTAAAAGACGTAAAATATAGTAAATCAAGCTTTATTTCAGACCCAAGGCCCATGTAAAACAATGACAAAACAAAAATAAGACAAACAAATACAATAAATACAGTACTGTACAAGTAGAGTGAAACTATAAAAGGTACAAACTATAATAAGTGGCTCTCACTATGGTTATGTACAGTGGGGTATAAGGACAAGAGTACAAGGTAAAGTGACATCAAGAGTATATGCAGTGATTGCCATGGTACAATTATAAAATAGTAGTAATATAATTTGTAAAGCTATAGTACCACACCAAACACATTCAATCAAATAGGTACATTCGAAAGACTAGACATTGTTTGGTTTCTTACCTTAAACAACTTGTAAGAGGAGTGCAATGCAGCTAAAGTTACACAAATGTTGGAACACATAGTAATAAAGAAGGCCATTGAACTGTTAAGACTGTTTTAGATGAGCAGGAAACATAAATATACTATGAACACAACTTTGTAAACGCCAACTAATGAAACGGAGGCACACTTCGTAACGCGTGGTGTTCTGCTCCAAAAGTATGAATGCGGGTTTGTTTTGACACGTGACGACGAATCCGGATATGTTTTCAGTGCGCATGCTCCGGAAGATGACTGTCATGTTGCACAAATATAAGCAAAAATCAATAAAATCAATAATATTAGGTCTCAATACATCTACATAGAGCAGTGACCAAAAAACAAAACAAAACAATAATTATAAATTGTTACTATCACAAATTACAATTTACTGCACAAGTTTACGTCTTTTAATGGTCGTGGTGGGACAAGTTTGTTTTTTACGACTGCACCAGAAGGCAGCAGCAGCAGTTCGAAAAGTATGGCGGCGGAGTTGATTGTTCTGTCAGAGCAGTGGATCCGGGATAAACTTCAATTAACACACCCTTGTCTTGGTAAAGTTTTCGTAAGCTTTCGGAAAATATTGTTTGCAAAGCGTACGAACCATTTACTAAATGGATTGCGGTAAATCGTGCACTGACTGCGATGATTTGACCAAAGCATCTATCGCCAAGCAGCTAAGCTACATTAGCCTGTGCAGATACACATAAACAGTGATGTCTGACTGAATGCTTCATGTGTACAGGAGATGTCCGTTCTCTGAGCCTGCCTGGCACATTCGAGCAGAAGATACAACATTTAGGAACTGGGCTAAAGAGTTTCATACGTTTAAAGTCTCTGGATCTCTCTTGTAATGCTCTTGTGTCTATTGAGGTAATAAACATCAAAACTCAGTCTTTCGAATTAATAAAGGAGAATGTTGTGGCTCCTTTGGTCTGCGAATAAAATACTAAGGAGTATTTAGCTTGTGGTATTTTCTTAAACACATAGAAGTAAATATATTTAGTCAGTAATCAGTGCTTTTTTTGATCATTAGAGGCACCAAGTGACATTTATCTTCAAAAATGATATTACATAAAAATAATTCTAGTATAGATTGCTTCTGTGTGTTGTTTCAGTGTAAACCTTTGGAAAACACTGAAACAAATATAACATTTAGGCTTATTTGCAACCATGTTATTGTTTTCTGCATAATGCACATGCATTACTAATACTACTAAAACTATTTTCCTTCTATTTTTATCAAGGGTGTGCAGCACCTGAAGACATTGGAGAGGCTTATATTGTATTATAATGCCATACCTTCTTTGGAAGAATTGAAAGTTTTGTATGAATTACCCTCATTAAGAGAGCTGGATGTTCGACTAAACCCTTTGACGAAAAGACATCCACAGTACCGTCCATATATTGTGCACGCAATGCCTAAACTACGAAAACTAGGTATGAACACAATGATATTTAACTACAATAATGTAAATTATCTTTGCAACATAACATAGAGTTATCTTTTGTAGATGGCTGTCCAGTAAGAGACACTGATCGGAAAGTTGCTATTATGAAATTTCCATCTGATGATCCACTTCAAAAGAAGAATGTTTGTGTAAAAGAATCTCCAGACAAAAGGTACACCAACTATTTTCTCTCTGAACTGTTTTTCAGTCAGTCAGTGCAGTCAATTTGAATGAATCTATGTACATGTCTCTTTGGTTTCCTTTTTATAAAAGGATCAGTAGTCAAAGGTTGGCTTTGGTTGACCGTATCTGTCAGAGGCTCTCTGTCCACAAAGACTCTGATGAAATAGTGTTAAATTTTGCAACAAATCTTGAAGACCAAACTGGAATTTGTGTACAACAAGGTGAGTAACGTAACGCATGAAAGTATATAATTTCTGTATTTTTTATATTATGTTATCATCAATCGCTTTCACCCTTTTCTCAGAAGACAAAGAAAAAAAGAGTGTTTTTACTGAGCAAAGGAGTTCTACACCCAAACCGGTAAAGTCACCTCATTTGAAAATATTGGGTCTATTTGCCTACTTTATTACCATTTATTTGTGCCACAGGACGCTGCTAAATCAATATTGAGGCATCCACCTATAATTAATGGTAAGTTTCTGTACACAATTGACTGATAATAACTGTTTATCATGTCATACAAACCTAATTAATAATCCCAAATAAAATATTATAAATAAAGACTACACATTGGGATTAAAGAATAAGGGAAAAGCAAATTCATTGTCATGGTACATTTATTACTGAAGTTGAACTACCAGCAGGTGGCGACATAATCCAGTTTATTTTTCCTTTCTAAGCATATCTTACACAGTTTTATTATCTCAGTATTTGATGTTTTGTTTTTGTCCAGCAGATAAAGTGAAATCCGACACGCTTCAAGAGAAATCCAAACAAAATGTTGAAAGTGCAGTTTCTTCTAAAGTAACAGAGAAACCAAAGGTGTCTTTTGGGCCTTATATTGAGAAAACCAAGCCTCTATTTGAGAAACTAAAAATAAAGGATTCTAAACAAACCAGGCACCAAGCCAAAGGTCATTTTACTCCAAATCCAGGTGAGAAATCCATCATTACCTATATAATACTTTATTATTTGCATTAATTATTATGTTTATTAATCTGTGTATTATATATTGGAGTGTAATATTATGAATAATGACTAGTACTGTATGCTATTTTAAAATGGTCTTGTTATTAAAAATGCTAAATAAAGTAGATTAACGTGTTTCTTATTCATCTTTAGATCAGATTGTTCATCCTGGCTCATGTTTTGGTGAAATCCGGCCTCCCAGTCCATGTCGTCTTGGAGCAAATGTCTCAAATCCAGCAAACCCAATACTGCATCCACCAAGACTAACTTACTCTAGCATTCATAAGAGAGAAGAGGGTAATGGCTCCTCACAGCAAGGGGGAAAGAAGAAGAAGGTTGGTGTCCATAAGAGATTAATGAAATAATTGTCAACACGTTTTGTAATTAAATTATTATCTGGTCCATACACAGACTAAAACATGCCATGTGCTGAGAGAAGAGGTTTTATGAATCAGAGTAGTAATTTCATAAAAACCACACAACAAATATGTATATGTTGTGTTTTTGATGAGATAAAATAACACATATGGACATATTTATCAAAATTAGATAAATTAGCTGATTTGTCTTGATGCTCTGTTTTACCCTTTTCTCTCTATATTCTGTTCATTGTTCCTTTTGTGTTATATGTAAAATAACAACTTTGTAAGAATATTTAATGATATATCGAGTTGTCCTCTAGCTGCATAGCCTAGCAAAATAATAGTTACTTTAAGCCCTTGTGGACATCTATGTATATTCTTTTTAATATGCTATAGTCTTTTTAATATGCTATACTTTCCAAGTATTTAATTTTGCATCGCTGTTCTATCTTTGTAAATCTCTCAGGGGAGTTACAGGAAACCACTTGAGATGCTCCTAAACCTTGTTGATAAACACTGGAGGGGGGAAAGATCCCTGCATCAAAACAACAACTTCCTGTGTAAGCTCAAGTACAGTCTGAGGAATGCAGCCTCTGTTTGCAGAAACCCAAAAGAAGTACAGTATATTACATAAACGTCTTTCATTTTGTCTTTTTATCTAGCTCAAGCTGTGCAGATCCTCTCGCTGATGGAAAGCAGTATTTCCAGTCGTGAGGCCGAGATCAAGAACTTAAGACAACAAATTGATACACTGAACTCAAAGGCTGCTGCAAAAGAGGAACAGCACAAAACGGAAATCCAAAATCTGTCCTCTCAGCTGGAGGAGGCACACGCTGCTGTTGTGAGTGCCCAAGCAAATTAAAGTGAACTTAACGTCCTCTTGACATGTCTTGTCTGCGAAACAGGGCAAACTAAATGAGCAACTAAGGATTGTCCTGGAGGAGAATGTGTCCCTGCAAAGGCAACTCATCAAGCTAGAAAAACAGTATCTCAAGTCGATGATAAAAAGTTCACCTCGTTCTCAAATTCAAGGTAATCTCCAGACGCTAAAACATTCCCCTTTTCTTTAATAATTACTTGCTTCAATAATGATTTTGCACGTTTTAGAAGCTCAGATAGAAGTGGAGGATTTGAGAAGAGAAATTGAGCTTCTAAAAGAGAAATTGCACAAATCTGAATATCAGGAAATTGTGCAATAACAAACAGGAAGGTCACAGGTAAGCTGATGTCATTTGGGTTTCTCATTATCTAATGGTGCTGTATTTATGTAACCAGATACATTATTTATTATTATGTTACAGGTGTTGAAAGGAAGTTAGGCTGAAACAACATATCAACAATGTCAGGTTTTCCTCACCAAAGTCCTTATAACTCAACTTCAGTAATATGTTGCAACTTCACTCAAAAAAATGAAATACTGACTTTAAATAAATGCATTATGTCGTGTTATACATCTAAATATTGAAAGTGATCAATATAAGATAACTGAGTAGAAAAAGATTACATTCATCTGAAATTGATTTCTTTTTTTGAGTGTTGTTGTATGAATTAAGTGCTCTTTTTATCGTGCTTTGTGTTGCCCCTAGTTGTACCACATTTACTGAAGGTTAATGGGCTGTTGTGAGGAAATTATTCTGAGGAGTGGCTTGTGAGCTTTTTTTCTGAATTGGCTGCATATTGCGAGTTTTTAGGTCAGTCTAGTCTCCATCTGCTTTGTACAGAGCAGCGGACTGAATGCTGCTCGATCCAGCTGCACTGTGACTTTATTTATATGTGCGCCTCAGGGCCGGACCACTTTGCTCTCTGTGCTAACCTGGACTGGCCGAGCTGCTGCTAAAATGAAAGTGGCCATTTTTACATGAATGTTACAGGTCACTGGTCTGTGCTGCTGATACAGAGATACTACTAGGCCTGTGTTTCTCAAACTGGTCTGTGAGCGTCGCAGATTTTTCTGCAGTTCTAATATTTGCTTAATTTAGGCTCTATTTAATGCACATTTTGTCCTCCTTTGGGCTATTCCTTGTTGAAAACTAGAGTAGCAATTGTGTGGTTGTATTTTATATCTATTATAGTTCTAATTTAGACCTGGAGTAATTCTGTTGTAGACCTGGTTTAGATCTGGTAGTACTTGGAAGGCCAACTATATCTTCAGTGGTACTTGGTTGTAGAGATAGACCAATATATCAGGCCGATATTTACAGTTTTTGATGCATTGGCCATTGGCCTTAAGTTTCCAACATTGGCTAAACTATAACTGTAAAAGGAAACACATAATGGTTTATTTAGCTATTTAGTGCAAAGAGTAAAAATATGACACAAAATATGATTATACTGCACCTTTATGGTTTAATCTAAAACAAACTTGTGAATGTCTAAAATGCATATAGAACGTAACTGACTGTTTGTAGTAATTTCAACTCATATATTTTGGGGAAAAGTATTAAAAATTGGCCTTAAACTGAGAAAAATGAATTTCTACATTTCAAATGTCTTGATTTCAGACTGAAGACATTTCAAATGTTTTGACTAGACTATTTGTTTGATGTAACTAGATGATTTTATTTCTTTCAAACTGTTTCTAACTTGTTTTAACACATTACTTCTTACTTCAAGACAAATTATCTGCCAATGGGTTAAGATAATTTTGCTTACCCCACTGGCAAAATTCTCTCCTTTTCCTTTTAAGCTAAATTATCACATGATTTGTGATAAATGCCTTGAAACCAGTGAAATATTCTGCATCACATGAGCAATTAATTATCATTGTCTCAAAACTACTCAAGTCCAGATAAAAATGACACATTAAAATCATCACTCCTCAGGGTTAAAAAATATTGGTAGCAGTATCGGCCATGGGAACAAAAAAAAAAAAAAAAACAAAATATATATATATATATATATATCAGTTGATCTCTACTTGTGAAAAGTTTGAGAACTTCTGTACTCGACTCTGATTGTAACGTCACATGTGAAATAAGCATAATTTTAAAAGACCCCTATAGACCCAAGTGGCAGAGGATAGGGGCTATTTATTGTTTTAAATGCATTACAAATCATGAACATACATTAATAGCTCTTAAGAACAAAACACACTGCATGCACCAGGGCAAAATAGTACGTTAAATGTATATGAAAAAATAGACAATACTTCCTCCACATTAAAGCATTACTGTAGCAAACGTAAAACACTGAAGCTGCTAGTCAGTCTTTGATGCATGATTCTTCATCAGCTTAGGCTACAGGTAGTTTGACAATACTGTCGTTATTAGGCTGCAAAAATATCCATTTACAAAAGTAGCATCTCTCTTTCCCTTTTGTGTAAACGTTTTTTCTCTTTGTGCCTGACTCAACCTTATTGTACGATGAAAACAAATGATGCATTACAGCTTTGTACATGTTATTGATACACATTGATTTCAAGCAATACAAATTTTATGGTCTCAATTTCACATAGTTTTCTGTTTTGTTACGTTTATCCGTCCGTCAACAGGCACAATAGTCCAAACATGATATGACAAACCATTACTGTCTTCTATATGCTTCTGAATCAAATGCAATATACAGAACATGCACAAAGTACGGCAACACATGAACATAAAATAAAATACAAAATACGCCAGTGTCATAAATTAAGCCTTGAACTTTTTAGATATCCACAACGTTACCACAAATATAACCACTGTAGGAAGAGATATACTCAAAAATGGAAAAGATACAATCTTGTACAATTTAGCTCAGAGCTTCCTTCTTCAGCTGCACTTACCAATTCATTAAGTTAAATGTGTTTTTTGGCCAGTATAAAAGGGCAGACATAAGAGGAAAGACTCATACCAGGCATAGTTGAAATGGTTCTATGTAATAAACGTTCACAAAAGATATGACATGTTTTTTGTTTCATGAAATGAAAAATAAAGTCTTGACAAACTGTAGTCTTTAAGCTGAAGGCAGGTTAATGGTAACATTTCAAAAAATATATATTAAATGGGAATGACACACAAACACACCAAAAAATATTAGAATCAGAGTAGCTTTTAAAATTTAATAAATACTGATAAAATCTATCAAAAGTTGGCACCAATGTTTAAACCACCTGAAACAGTTATTATATGTCTCTAACTAAATATAAAACGTACTAGATATGGGAACTGATATTTTCCATTAAAAGTGCAATGTCTAATATCTTGTAGTTTGTTTTTCCTGGCATGTTCTTCATTATTTTGCTGGATAATTAATATATGATTCTATATGTCTGTGTCCATATTGAAAGCGTAGCGTTTTTCAGTGTTTTGGCAGTAACTCACTATTAAATAGGAATGTACCAGCTGGTGATGACTTTGTAAAAATAGTTGTAAACAGTTTTCCAGTTCTCACACTTTCATTACAAGACAAACTCAAAATCTCTCTCATACACAATGGTGAATGGGAAAATACTGTAGATGAACACCTACTCTTTTGTGCTTGATTTGAGTACTCTTTTAATAGCAAATTATTCTAGTTGGTCAAATGTTATTTTTCCTTCTTCTCATCCTCACATGGGTTTGCCCTCGTTATTTTTGGTGACTTTCTTCTCATATGACCCTTTATGTTTGTATCCGGAGACGTATCCTGATGTGTCCACTATGTCGACGCGGCCAGCCTTGCCTTTCCCGCGTCCCGAGTTGTCGAAGCGCTCCTTGTGCGACCCGGTAAACTTGGTGGTGTCAGTCAGACGGCTCACGGTAGGAGAGGCGACGGCTCGCTACAAGAGTGAAAATAAGATAAGACAATGATTAGATACATTCTGGTATTCGTGGGGTTTAGCTTCCTGTTTATAGGCGCAACTTTGAGGACTTTTGCTCATTCAAAAGTTACAATATTTTGTTTTGAATTAGTAATTGCTGTGGCTCACTTTGAAACCCATTGATAAGAAGAATCACAGGGTCATCGACATCATCTGTTATGATCATCAGCAGCTTCTCTTGTTCCAAAGACATTTCTTCTATAGGAGACCAATTAAATAACTAATAAGAAGTGGGTGATATTGACAAAAACAACATTTTTATACTAAATAATTATCTTGATAACAAATAGATGATATGTACTAAGTATCGTACAAAACGTGAATGGACTGTGAACTTAAGCCCAAAAGTGCAGAAAAAATGCACATTGTTTGAAAAATTAAATTGCATATTTTTTGCTTTTGAAGCTTTTGGCCAGTTTGCTTGTTTTAGAGTTAGTAGATTAAATATTCAAACAATCTGATTTCGCATACCTTCAAAACCACTTTGATATTATCAATACATCACCCCCGAGGATTGTCTCAGAGGATTGTTGATAGAGATAGTTTTATTGATACCATTATTGATCTCGGTTGCTCTGTTTTAAAGTTTAGGCCTCAGAAAATATATATAAAGCTATGTAGTAATAAATGCACATTGTTTGAACCAAAATTCAAACTTTTGAGGAATATTTAATAATTTGCAGATATTAAATTCAATTAAAAAAAAAAATCTATGTATTTGCTATATTACTTACAAATCAGTATTGAAACAGTTGAACGTTTATGTCACAATATCAAATTATTGTTACAATTACTGTGAGAAGAGACATCGCAATTTTACAAATATTCCCAGTTGTTGGCTCTGTGATCAAACAACATTGAAATACTTAATTTCTTGTCAAAAGGGATTACAAACTTTCTGAATGGAAAAGTTATGATGTTGTCACTTCAACAGCCAGATAAAAGTACTCTACAGTTGTGTCTGTGGTTTAGATCACAGAATAATCACAATTAACAATTAATCGAATAATCTTGACATCCTTAAGTGTAAATCTGAGTTTGATTCAGATAAATGAAAGTCCTTCTTACTGTAACTCCTGCAATGATGGGCCCTTTTCCCTCAATTAGTTTGAAGACCTCCGCCTCAGCCTCTTCGCCGCTCTTCTCTTTGTACTTTTTCCTTGCTAATTCTCCAAGCGCAACCTTGAACTCGTCATAGGTGATGGTTCGGCACGATTTCTTCCTGAAATGTAAACAGAAAGTGCTTGTCAGTATGATATCATGGTGTAGTAAGAGCCTAAAATACAGCATGTGCTCAGCTTTTGCTCCAGGCGCAGACGGGCTCACATTTAGGTCAGACTGTTGAGTTTGAAATGGCTGCAGACAGTTGTGTAGCAGAGCGCAATCCCTCAGTGTGGAGATGGCCCGTCCACTGACATAAACAATGAGGGAGCACCGGGGACATTTGGAGCTCGTCTTCCAGTATTTGCAGTTCTTCCCGGTTCAGAGAGGAGGTTCCCTGTTCCAATAATCTTTATAAACTTAACCCCTTCCCATTTTTCCTAAAACGTCTGACTAAAATGAGCCCCAATTCAAACTAAAGCTGTTCTTGAACCTTCTGGAGCACAAACTATTGGCTGGACTCTTTGTGAAGCTGGGACTCTGTAGTTTTGGCCTCTCATGTCTAATTTACTTAAATTAAAAGTGGGAACAAGTTCTGCTCAGAGAAATATCAGATTATAAATTCCGCCTAGATTTTATTTGATAAATATAAGGAGGAGTGTCTGTAGGATGGAGTGATTGACACTAGATTGAACATTTGTTGGTTTTTGACAATTCCTCTTTCAAAATATAAGGTAATTTGACTAAAAGTTTGTTTAATTAATAAAGTAAAAAAGCCCAGGCAGAATCCATATAAAAGTCCAATTATTCTTATTCTTACTTTATTTTATTAGTACAAGCTGATCCTGATGCATCTCAGAAGAGTTGATTTGAATGAAAATAAGAGGGTTACAGCTTTCTTTTTATATTTAACATGTCCAGCAGCTTGATACTTTCCGTTTACCTTATGGTAAATAAAAAGGAATAGATTAAGAAAAAGTCTTGACGCTTCACTGGTGGGACGACCTCATGGTAACAGGTAAACTCGAATAACGGGAATTGAGCTGCTGTATGGGTTTATCAATCAAGACTTTGATAGTAGACGATGAAAAAATAAAAGGATTGTATTATGATTAACTCAAATTTTGTTTACTGGAAAAATTCTGCAGCCTTTAGAAAAATCTTTGTATAAACACAGTCTGTCATTTTATCTTCTTTTTGAGATCTTCAATGCTTTTACTACATACTGTATCTGATCGTGAATGTATTTTAGTGTCCGTTTCCCAACTCCCTCTTGTGTTAAAGGTTCATGGTAACACAAACAAACAGGCATTGCTCTGGAGACACTTCCCTAAACAACTACAGCCCGTAAAGTGCCGTGGCAACCAGCTGTCATAGAAACCATTTACAGTAAACAGAGGTTTGGCTTCACAGAAAATGTAACTCTACGTCTTTCCCACACACATGAGCTGTAGCCGCCAATTTTTAAACAAAGTCATGTGACAATTTTCAGCCCAAATGCTTCTTTCCTACATTTTGAACATGGACAGATTGTACTACTATGTACTAAATGAGTAAAAAGCAGATTAAACTCAGGATTCCTTCCCAAATCTTTAGCCAACGCATTCAATTTCTTCTTCTTTTCGCTGTTATTCCATATAAATCCTTGTAATCCAAATGAAATAATTAGTCAACTAACACATATTTTGGTCGACTAAGAACCATTGACAGGTTAATCGATGAAACGACTAAAGAATGTCCTACACGATACTAACAATTCAAACTAAATTTCCAGGAATATACTTGATTCTCAACACCAATTTCAATACCAGAACAATAAATAAAAATGTTCCCTTTTTAGGTCACGGTATTAGACAATATATTGACATTTTCAATACAAAATAATTGCACTTTCTCAATTTAACCTCTGGTCTGGTCTGTTAAAGCTTACGATCATTCTAAAGCTGTTCAGGAAAAGTCAAATTTTTGTCCTGATTTTTTTATATCGGTACTTGCGCTAATGAGTATCTAGTTTCAAAACTAGTTTTAATATTGAGCAGTAACACCCATCTTACCAACAGCTAAGGAACCCTGTACCTCGCCTCACCTGCACCTGTCTGCACCTGTCTCTGCCCCTTCAAGGTCCAGTGCCAGATGGACCGGTCAGGACATGGCTTGCAGTGTGTTTGACTGCTTGTAGCACTAAACCACAATGCTTATACCCCGTTGATTTGCAGTTGAGGCCGGGGACTTTATGTGTGGAGGAGCATTTGGGCTATTCTACAATGGGCCAAAGTTCGGGCTCCAGGGGCAAATAAATAACTAAAAGACAACTAAAATTCCCTCTTGAATGATGTTGAGATCAAATACATCTCATTTAAAATAATGTCTGTACCAGATTACAGTTTACCTCCACGAGACAGACACCACAGACCATCACTCTCACGATAAATGAGCATCCACTGAGCCATACTGTCATTAGTCAGTGGTGCTCATTAAGTTGTTTTATTTCTCATGCGTAAGCAAAGTGCTTTGACACTGATTAAAAGGAAAGTTCATGTCTGCATCTCTGGCATGGCGACCGTCTCCTGGCTCAGTCATGCCCCGAATGAAAGGTGCGTGAAAATCAGCACCTCCCCCAGACCACAGTGTGTCATGACATAGAAACGACAATATTCACTGCTCTGACATTATTTAAGCTAATGTATTATTTCAAATGATCAGACATAGCTCCGTGCAGTGAGATTGGACAGCTCAGGAACACCTCAAAACTGTCCACTCAAGTGTTACTGCTGAATATTCTCCTGTCCTGCAAAACCTCCCCAACAGTAAACATTCATTACAGCTAACGGTGTCAATGACTCATAGGCCACTTTTCTTTTTCTTTTTTTAAATTTGAAATGTTTTCCTAAATAATAGCACAAAACAAACCGTATTTGTACAATTTTAAACATATCACCTCACTGCTAATTGTATGTTTGCTACTGCCAGAATGCGGTGCTACATAAAAGACACCAGCTAAAGATGGAAAGTTCACTTAAATCATTGGTGGATTTCCAAGCGCACTTGCGTGGCCTTTCCTCTCATGCAGCGAGATCTGGTGATGAATGTCCTGCAGCGATCATATCCTATTCTGGTGCTCTGTAGCAGAATAATGTTTATTCAAACTGGGAGGAGGGCAACACAAGCACCAAAACACTCCCTAACCAACCATGTCTTTGCTATGTTGGACAAGCAAATATAATATAATCTAACTGCATGTGTTAAAGGGCTGCCAGTATTTACGGCAAAAACTGTACATACATTACAGCAACTCACAGTTACAATAACAGCCAAATATTTTTGTGTGCTTTGGTCGTGACAAGTCGCACTGTAGTACTCTACAGTACATGTACTAGGGCTGCAGTAATTAATGGTCAAATAAAAATAAATAGTAGACCATAAAATTTGATAATTACGGAAACGTAGAACTGTCAATGCGGAGTAAACATTATTTTAAGGCTTTCTCGTTATAACGACAAACTATTACGTTAAAACGAGAACACATTCTCGTTAAAACGAGAAAGTATCACGTTATAACGACTTTATTTTCTCATTATAACGAGAAGATTTTCTCGTTTTAACGACTTTGTTTTCTCGTTTTAACGAGAAGATTTTCTCGTTTATTTGCTTCAATACCCATAATTCCCCAGCACCTTCTCCCGCTCATGAAGCGGCACAGCAAAGCAGTCACGGCGCGACACACAACAAGGAGCAGATGGAGGCGCAAACGGAACTCTTTACATTCTTAAGGAGCCGAAATATTGACGAGGAGTATATCGTGAAACTACGAGATGACAAAGTAAGTTCTCCAAAACATGGAAAATAAAGTCAAAATCTTCTCGTAATAACGAGAAAATCTTCTCGTTAAAATGAGAAAACAAAGTCGTTAAAACGAGAAAATAAAGTCGTTATAACGTGATACTTTCTCGTTTTAACGAGAACGTGTTCTCGTTTTAACGTAATAGTTTGTCGTTATAACGAGAAAGCCTTAAAATAATGTTTACTCCGCATTGACAGTTCTACGTTTCCGTAGATAATCGTAGATTAGAATAAATTATTGCTGATTTTCATCAATAATACGTTATTCATAAATATTCTACTTCCTACAATCACCATATTTGTATTTGTATTTTGTACCATATTGTATTGTATTTGTATTTGGCTGATAATGTATTTAAAAAGTCTAAATATACAATAGAAACAATTGTTTGACTAATTGACTTATCAAAAAATAATTACTGACTAGTTGACTACTAAAATAGCACTAGTTACTAACTGAGTAATGAGTAACTATGATGTTGACATAAAGAACTTCCAGTGAATTGGTAATATCATTCAAGCTATTCACCGCCCCACCCACTTTTGCATATTTTTTGCTTCACGGTGGAAACTGGAAGTGCCTTTCACCCGAAAAGGCACTTCCAGTGAATCTCGTTCATGCAAGTGGCAAACGAGGGAAAAGTCTTGCCACTAAAATATTATATAAAGTAGATGGATATGTGTAAAATTGTGTAACATTCACATGCAACAACAAGTCAGCAATGCACTGATTTCCTGGGAAGCCTAAAACAGGTTTTTAGTCCATTCATTCATTTTCTACCGCTCATTCCCGTTAGAGGTCGCGGGTGACTGGAGCCTATCCCAGTGACTTTGGGCCTTAGGCGGGGTACACCCTCGCTAAACTAATACAACGGAATACAAAAAAATAAAAAATAAATAAAGATGGCAGCGCTCACAGCAACATCCAGAATAAGGCGATTTAGGCGAATACACTGATTACATTTACTGTATTATTATTATTGGCAACATTTTTTGAAATGCTTTGTCCAAAGTCACTCCTGTTGTGTTTTTTATTTTTGTCAATATTGATGTTCTAAAAAATGCAATAAAAGAAATGTGTTTATGTATCACAAGTAAATTGTGTAAATTGTTGCCTAATGACCATTTGACCTCGTACATAAAAAACCCCACATCTCATGTTATGTGGCATTGAATAGCTGTATTGTCCAAAAGGTGCAATCATCCATCATTATAATCCTCTCGCGCAAATGTGCTTGGACATGCCATCTAAATATTGAATGCAATATTAAACCATACGGGGTGCACGGTGGCAGAGCGGCTAGAGCTTCTGCCTCTCAATAAGGAGATCGGGGTTCGAATCCCTAGACCACCCCAACATCGTGGTTTCGAATTCTGAACCACCCTAACATCACACGATCTCTCTGGGTGGAGTCTGCATGTCCTCCCCGTGTTACCGTGGGTTCTCTCCGGGTTCTCCGGCTTCCTCCCACCGTCCAAAGACATGACTGTGTAGGTTAATTGACAACTCTAAATTGTCCCTAGTGAGTGAATGTGAGAGTGAATGGTTGTCTGTCCTTGTCTCTGTGTCTCTGTCAGCCCTGCGACGAGTTGGCCACTGTCCAGGGTGTACCCCGCCTAAGGCCCAAAGTCACTGGGATAGGCTCCAGTCACCCGCGACCCCTAACGGGAATAAGCGGTAGAAAATGAATGAATGAATGAATGAATGAAATATTAAACCATGCACTGACAAGTTGGCAGTGAGTTCTCAGTATTAAAGAACATACCAATCAAATACCTAACTAAACGGTCAAGCAGCAAAGAAGACATGGCACTACATTTATTTGTGTTTCAGACTGAGGGCTGTTTTATACAGAAACAAGCAAACATAAAATTCACAACTGGAAGAAGGTTCACAAATTAGCCATAATAAAACCGCGGCCCAGTGTCTTTTCAACTGGTAAAAACCAGCTTTTGAATAAAACTTCCCAAATACATTTAATGCTAGTTTAACTTTTTTTGTTTTTTGCTGCCATTTTATTATTATTATTATAAGTCCAACCATAATGTTTTGCTGTTTTCACTGTCGGAAAAGACATTGCACTTCCACTTAAGTCCAATATTGGCAGAAATAATTAAGCAAAAAACGAAATGTCAAAACCATTTTCATTTTCAGTGATTGATTAAACTGTTTGTTTTGAACTCAAACTCAATTCTGACCTGCTTTCTATCCCAGTATTAAAACAGTATTGCATATAACGCCAGACTATGTGGTTTCATTAATTGCATTTGATTTTTATCTATTATACTATCTGTGTGATTTTCACTGTTGCTTAAAAATCAGTTCATGTTTTTCAAGCTTTTCAGTGCAACATCACTCATAATCAAATGGATGTTTCTATTTTAGTTTTATTTTTGGCTGAATTCTTATGTGGTGAGGCTTAAACTAATGTCTCTTTTAAATGTTTCTATATCATGTGAACAAAACCATAGACAAGTTAATTATGATGTGTCTTACTTGACTTTGCTGAAGACGATGTCCACGTCAGTCAGGGTGATGTTTTTCCCATCGATCACGCCGCAGTCTTTGCACAGTTTGGACCAGTTCTTGCCGTGCATGTCTTTGCCCGTGGCCCGAGTGTCTCCGTGGATGGCAAAGCGCCGGAACGACTCCTCCAAAGCTGTGATCTCGACCGGTGTGGACGAGCCCATGCCCCCATCGCTGGTGCCGTTGGACTCGGTGGAGAGCCTTTTGGAGGTGCGGTCGCGGGACTGTTCATTGTGAGGCCTCATGGGGACGGAGCTGATGTTCGGGTGCTTGGCTGTTTGGACCTTAAAGTCGCCTATATTGTCTCTGTTGGGAGTAAAGTTGAAGAAATACTGTGTTATCATGAAAGGAACTGTACGTATCCTGTGCTCTTGATGGTGTTGCCAGAGCCTTAACCTGCAGATAGACGACACATACAAGGTTTTGTCCTTCTCAGTTTATGGACAGGCCATGTCTCAGAACTGCAGAATGTCCTCACTGAGCTGCACAGACTTCACTAGCACTAGTTCATGATTTGATGCTTAGGTAGTGACCATTCAGATCAGAGAGAGGACACATAAGTTTAAACCAACCATATTTCATCTTTGAAACTGCAACCCACATGAGAGAGTCATCTGAGGCTCATTCTGCTTTCTGATTGGATAATTATAATGAATAATTCTGCATTATGATTGTTGTCAGTAAAAGCTGTATTTGACTTGATCACAGATAGGTCATGTGTTTGTAATTTTAAATCAAAATCTTGCTTACAGTTCCTTTAAGTAAGACAGATGTGGCTGAAGTGTCCCCATTTGACCCAGATAGTAGATACATTTCATACTTTTATTTATTCATGAAACAGAAAGACGGAACAGCTTGGATTCAGAAACCCACAGGCAAAACATATCTGCATTTTACTTGATAAATGATAATGATGACAATACAAATTTAATAGATCCTGATGAAACTTTCAATCAGTAGAATGCATATAATGATTACCAAGTCAATTAGCCTATTTAAAACCTTATTTGATTGAACTATTGTGGTTTACTGTTGACATAAACATTCAGTTTTGGAATTAATTTTATTTCCGCCAGTGCGGAAGTGAGAGTGAGAGTCCAGACTTGATTGGTTAAATTTTCCTGTCACTCACTCAGAGCCTTACAGAAGCTGACCAATCAGTGGAGTGTGTGGGAAAAGTGTCTGTGTTTAAACATAAAGTGGTAACACTACACATATTCCTGCCTTAATAAAGGCTTAGTAACTACTTAACTAATAAGCTAACCTGAATTTCAAAGCCTGAATTGTGCTTAATACACTATATGTGCCTTGTGAATTAAGTCTATAAAGTGGTACTCACAAAGCTCCATTGAACAGATAATTATGAATCACAATATGATTTATCCAAAACAGCATATCTTCCTGGGATACTGTTATTTATGGCATATTGCCCAGTCTTAGGTGAGAGTGACACATTTGGGTAGCTCAGTCTGCCAAACAAACAGCAAGTGTAGAAATACAATGAGTTCAAATCAAGTGCAGTGTTTCTCATTATAAAGAAAACCACATCCTATAGAAACTGCTGCATGTCTTTAGAGACAGCGTGCTTTGATGATAAGATCAAGACACAACTTGTTTAAATTGCTCTTGTCTTTCTGCCTGTCAAGAATCCTGCAGGTTTTCTTAATGTGCTGCCTGTAAACGAGCATCTAAACTCCAGTGTCAATATAAGTTTTAAAGGCTCACAAACTGAAATGAAAAGTGAAAGCAGGGTAATGAAAGTGCTGTTCCAGACTTACTTGTGGTCTGCCATGCCTGTGCAGAAACCCGTGTCCCTTTGTGCAGTGCTCAGTGTGGATGACTTTTGTTTTCTCTTTGTGCTGTGGAAAATATGAGACCAAAAGGTGAAGACGTGAGAGGATGTGTCGATACACAACATGAACGTAAAGGGGAGGGGTTAAACAAGGAAACGCCACAATCATGCACCAATGACGGCTAATCTGCTGACACGCACTAAAATGAAAACGTGAGTTATTTTGAAACTAATTTGTTGAGCTTTACAGCATGCATGCATCAATAAATCAGATTTTATATGTATTAATCTCTACAATAGATATGCCATTTCAATAAGTCATTTATTGCACACAAGGACACCGGCATTTTATCTTGATCACTGCAGATAAAGAACAAGCAACATTTATTACCTCCATATTTGAACCTATTGATTTGAACTTTACAATTCAAGCAGCAAAGAAGAATATCTGGTAATGAATAATGTATGCAGGCAAAAAAAAGCAAATTATAGTCTTTTCCTCACCTTCCAGCTGTTCCCATACTGAGCTAAGCATCCTTTGTTACCAGGGCAATGTCAATCCTAATTTAACAGCATTAGTTATTTGAAATAGACATAAACGAGAGACTAACCCAAGAGAAGATCCCGTGTCTCGCTCACTATACGATCTGCTCCTGCCTGCAGAGTCTCAACCTTCTACAGTCCCCATAAAGTGACTTCACACCCCCAAAGCAGGCATGTAAACTAGAGTAAAGGGGTTTTGTCTCTGCCCCCATCACTAACATCCACTAAACCAGTCTGCACAACAGTCAATGAGTACCAAGGATCTACAAATAGCATTGTATTCTCAGCCTTTATTAAAACAAAGTATATTCTTATAGTGCGATGATCACTGTCTGTCAATAATGGCATTCAGCGCTGCAGACACTGGGGGCCCATTGTCCAGAGCTGGTGGCCCCGCTGTCTTGACCAGTAGACAATTTTTTTTTCTACAAATGCGCAGTGACATCGCGGACTACCACTGCGGAGGGCTGAGTTTGAAGTCATATGTCATCGCACATTCAGGCCAAGACAAATGGGATTGTGAGTTATTGTAGTCATTCAGCTCTTAGTCACAAGGGTAAGATAAGTTCAAGTGTAATCAAAATAGGAATGGATCTCAAGGGGGTTGTTATTATTACAGAAGACTTTTGTTGTATTATATTATATTAGGCGTAGTGGGAAACATATAAACCAGATCATTATCATAATTAATGTTACAAATCTCTTTATTTTATATCCGTGATTGGGTTCACTCTTCTGTTTTAAGTCTCCTTTAAAAACGCACCTTTACTCTGGCTTTTAACACAATTTGGAATGTTTAAATGTGTATTTATTCTGTTGTTTTATATTGTCTTATGTGCATTTGTGTGTTAAGCACTTTGGTTGACTTTGTTGTTTTTAAAGTGCTCTACAGATAAAGGTGGATTTTATTGGATTCAGGGGTTTTACTATACACTACTTCCTGATTTGAAGGACTTTTAAGAACCTTTTCTATTTCAAAAGATGTAACATTTAACATAACATTTTCCAAATCCCTGGTTAATAACAGATTAAAACCACCAAAATTCCAATAAATGTGGTTGGAATTCCAATAGACCTGGAAGTATGACATCATCTCTTCACAACCCCATTGAAATGAGTTAATTGCTATGGCAACTGTCCTCGCTGAAACACACGCTACACCAAAAATCTGCACGATAACAATTTTAATCTTACTTGCCAACGCTCTCAGTTAAACATAACAGACCAGTAGAGTGTTGTGATGTCATTTGAAACAAAGTCATGTTATTTTATTTATTGGGTTATAAGTTAAAGTAGCTGTACCTGATTTCATAGTTTTGAAAAGTGAAAAACAGAACTAGTTCATGTACCTAATGTTTTGCATATAATAAAGTAAAATCTGTTTTGTCCCAGTACAGATATTATATATAATTAGTCATGTTATTGCCATTATTTTAAACCTGAAAAATTGATGTGCGACAAATCTATTCAAGTGAAAATGAGACCAAGGAGCTTTTTGTGTGTTGAGTGTTTTATTCCACAAGAAGCAGGAAGTACATCCTTAGCATGCAAATGTTTGTTAGTTTTACCCGGGACAGCAAAACTCGCTCTGGGCTCAGAGACTCATGAAAAGTGACTACATTAGGTAAGTGAACGATACATGTGACTGCTGTAAAGACTTTAGACTGAACAGGTTCTGTTTTTCACATGTCAGTACAGTAAAAATCAGGTACAGCAAACACCACTGAATAACATTTCTAGTGAAAAACATGCTACCTTGCTTATCACGTGGAGTTAGAAACTAAAAGCCATACTTTGGAACATTCCAGGCAAAGCTTTGAACCAGCACCAAAAGCCCTTACAACTTTATTTTTAGAGTTATCTGTTGCTTGTGTAGTTTGTGCATACTGTGCACTGTAACCATGCCAATACTCAATCTACCCCAACATAATTATGTGGCAATGACGCATCCATTCAAACATGTGTTGTTACGTTTGGCCGCACAGAACCTGCAGCTTTATAGACCTATAGCTCACATCTTTTGACTCAATGTGGTAGGAAGTGTGTGTTTTCCTTTGTGCTTCACTGACAGTAACCAAATCTATGTGAGACAAAGAAACCTCTTCAGCCTCTTTCATTTATAGTCAGTGTTCTCGAGTGGCTTATTCATTAGTACAAGCCTCTACACAAGAGGTCATTAACACTGCACTAATGTGAATGACCTAAACCCCACATGTGCAGTTAAAACACGCTCTGCCCCCCGCAATAATCATATCATGCTGTACATTTCTGAATTAATAATTTAGTCAGTTACATAACACTTAAGTTGAAAGTGATATTTTTAGACATATGACGGTTTTAACCCTAATTAAAAGTGCACGCCGACAGGATTTTAGTCTGTTTCTGCCCCACTTTACCACAAATACACCACAACCATTTGGTGTGAGGGCAGCTCTCCAGAGAGACAAATCTTTGACTGGATGACAGCATGCTTACATACACTCGCCTCCTGGCCATACACAGCACAGATGAGTGCTTTAACCATAAATTGACCCATTTTGAACTGTGTCTATTCATAGCAACAATGAGGCGCGCTGGCCAGAACATTCTAGTCATTCCCAAAGGAGGAGAGCAGACGATTGTAATCTACTGTATGCCAAAAAAGTTAAATTAAAAAATTGCTATAAACTGGGAAGCTATAGGGCCAGAACTTGCAATTTTAGTAGTTGGCTTGTCAATTTTTTTTTTTCCAAGGATTGAACCAATTTCGAATATGCTAATTGAAGGGTTGTTGATAGAAAACATTTACAAATGAAGAGTATTTTTATTTAAATCTGCCTTATTTTGATTTAATAAGTGTGACTTTAATGATATTAAATACTGTCCAATGAGCATGAGTCTGTTTATACTCCATATAACAATTCTTAAAATAGACAACAAATATTTCACTATAGTCAAATGGATAAATGTATTCTTTCTTTCATTGTTCCTGTGGGTTAGGGTTTGTGTGATTAATCATATTTTAATAATAATTACAAATATGCTCCAATAACAAAAACAATGTAATCGGAATTGAATTAACAAAACACATCACAAAACATTACTGATGAATGATGATAAGTCTGCATTTATCTACAATTTAACTTTTGACAGTACATAAACGTTTCAAGTTATCAGTTTGACACAAATTCATCTGTTTTTCTATAATTATGTGTCTAATGTGGGGGGGACATGAAGAAAAAGAGGTGAGTTGAAGGCAGCTGGAGGCACATCTGTTTTATAACTAGTCCACCGTCTTCTCCGAGCAGCTGCTCAGGAATGCAAACTTGTCATTTTATTATTGGATGTAACACAGTAACTACGGCAACCAGGGGACCACCATCATGAACAGTGAGCGCCACTACATAAACATTGGCCAGGTTTACAAGTCTGTCTGTAAAAGTCACCGATATTGTGACACAACATGGCATTTGTCATTGATATTGTCAAAACCTATACCTTTACTATCTGAAATCCATGTGTTGGTAAACAATACAGAACAATACAATCGGAGAGCACAGACCTGAGAGATCAGGGTAAATCGAAAAGTATGAATGGGCGAAATTAGCAAATTACAAAGGCTGCAATTTTTTAATTACCATCATTTTCTCCACAAATGACAAAACATTTTGTGCAAAAACTGCTAAATTTAAAGTTTGTTTATTTGTTTCTCAATTTAAAGACGTATTTTCAGTCTGTTTGTCAATTCTCCTGGATGCATTTAATATGTGAACTTTGAAAAGAAGCCTATCACTGTATTAAAACATAAATCCAAAATCAAATCGTGTGGCCCTATTTACTACCACCTAGTGTATGGAGTTGGTATTTTTTTTTAATGATCACTAAGAAGACAAAACGAAACACCTCGTACAAAAATAGGCAGAAAAGGACGTACTTGGGACCGGGAAGTGGTCCCAAAACATCTGGCCTGGTCGGCCAAGAATACATGGCCACTGAGATAGAGATGTGAGAGATCTTACATCATACCAGAATCTTATTCATAGTCAGTCTTAGTCATATTTTGGACTGTTCCATTATACATAGTGTAATCTTAAATTGAACCAATACTTCTGACTCAGTTGACTAACAAACTTAACAGCATAGCATTACCCCAGTACAACTCATTAAAGATGCATTATGTAACTTTTCTGAGATGTAGCGCTTCCCTAGGACTGTTCCACAGTTTGGTCTAATAACTGTCTCCAGGGAGACATACAGCAAGAAAGCAAGATATTTCCTTAGCTATAAAGACCCATGCATTTGAATAAATGTTGTTGGATTAGGTTCAATGTGACACATGCATTACCAATGTGACAATCGATCGCAGAAAAGTTACATGGTGCACCTTTAACAACATCATCAGAGGCCTATTCTTTGCCTTCATGGTGAAAATCTAGCTCTGTTGCTTTGCAGTTAACAATTCACTACACAACATTATATCTTTTAAATAGTCAAAAGTTCTCAAAATGTTGCCAATGAACAGCAAACTGAAACCTATGTATAGAATGCTGTGATGGCATCAGAAACTCACCAATATCTTGGCAAAATGAAAATGATGATTTTTAACAACATATAGTATTAAAGCAATATTCTTCACTTTTGGGCTTCTTTTGGTGATATACAGTAGTAGTTTAGGTTAATAGTTTGTTTCCCCTACACTGCAACCACCACTGCCCCCCCTCCCTCACACTTGCCCCACAGAAGGAAACAGAATGACATCAGCATCCATAGCTCCTGTCTGAGGTCACCACAAAGTCTGTGTCTGCCTTCACCTCCTAAACATATCGAGTCCCCCTCCTCGACATGTTTTCTGGGGTGGAAAACATGATTTTTGAGCCATCTACCACAATCTGTGTTGGCTCCATACGCCTCTTCACTTTATGTTTTCGTTGACAAAGCCAGTGCTCCATAAATGCAAGTAAGACACACAAATAGAGCACAGAGTGTCCTCAATAGACCCCAGATTGGAAAATATTAGTAAAGCATATTAGATGTGTATTAGCACCTTGGGTTATTTCAAGGAATACTAGTAATGGTGATGTCATCCAAAGGTTTTTTTCATGTATTATTGCCGCTTTGAGTCTGATGATGTCATACTGGGAACAAGAGCCAGTTTAAACCATTGATTAGACTGTATTTTCATAACGTTGAACCTGAAAGTATATTGAATAATGTTGACAAAGCCGCTAAACTCACAACAGAAAAAGCAGCATATCTGGTGTAAATTTGGTGCACTGTTACTTCTCTAGTATGGTCCGTCACCTGCTTGTCTCCATGGAGATAATATTGCTTGGCCTGGAATGATGCACAGTATGGCTCAAACTTATTTTCCTTGTATTTTTTTCAATTACAGGTATTTTAATTCCTCAGAAATACATTCATTCCAACAGTGAGCGAGATCACTTTTCCACAGATCTGACCTCTAACTTGGCCCGGTGGCGTCACCTGTTTATTTTCATGGAGATAGTCGTGTTTATTGCCCAACGGAGGGACATTCTAGATAAAGCAATGACATGTATAAACAGGTTTCTGATTGATGAATATTTAGCACATATCTAACAATTAAAAGCTAAATATTATATGAGCAAAAGTGCTTAAACATCACATACAAACAGGAAGTTGAAACCTATAAATACATGCAGTAGCTGATCGTCCCCATGAGAAAGTTACTTAGTGCACATGTATTTGTTTAAGGTCTCTTCTTCTATGAAACAATGTGACGTCAATGTCTGTCCACATGTAAAAATCAACTCCTCTTGCCCTGTAGTATTCACTTTATTTGGTGAACTTGACCCGCACGTGAGTCACCATTACAAATAAAACACATCCCCCTCCTGAGTTTAATTGTTGGTGACAGAATCCGGAGGCTCTTGGATCGCCGCGATGAAACACAGAGCAGAAAATAAAAATCTGGGACACGTTCAGTGAGTGTGTCTTCTGCTCATGCATACCTAATCCAACCTATGTGAGATAGTATTACAGAGCCATTCACAGATATTCTACTACTGCCATTCGCTGCTGCTGGAATACTTCTCTATTCTTCTGGTATTTCAATTGGAGGTTATGGGACATTAAAGCGTACACAAGCAGCTATGGCCCTTGGGTGGGGTACTCCCTTGATAGTGGCCAATTACTCGTGGTTGCACATGATCATGCGTTCAGAAATCCATTCATTAACTTGCCATTTTACCCAGAACAGAAGGCTGAAGGTCTGGTATGGCTGCAACTAAAGATTATTATACCAATCAGTGGGTCAAGAGATGATAATTCTTTTGATTTTGATTAGTTTTGACCATGAAAGGCCTGTGAGTTTGCGATTTTGACTCAATTTGACCCAGATGAAGCTAAAGTGATGCTGCTTAAGGACATCTTGATGGTGTATACTTGCAGACAAAATAGTGTTTTTATCAATGACACTAAATGTACATGTTTCCTGTGTCATTTGGAAATAGTGCAGCTTTGTCTGAGTTGTAAACATCATTCAAATCTGTATTTTGTTCATAAAAATTCTCAAGTTCAGTGTGTCTTTGTATGTTGCAGCACGCCTACTCAATATAAGGTGCTATAAAATGCTATGACACTTCATT